>JADBJO010010624.1:32408-39908 GCA_016801955.1 Conus betulinus | reverse complement strand
AGAGAGAGAGAGAGAGAGAAAGCACTAATTAACAGATTTTTTTTTTTTTAAATGAAGAAAAAAATCAGACAAAACAGTACTTCCAACACTGTTTACCACAAATGATGACAAATCATTAGGGACATCCCTCATCCAGGAATAGCAGACAAGCCACATTTTGTGGCATCGCAGCAACTGAAGGGACCGCACCCCTCTGCAGTGTAACAGGCAAACACAGGGGAAACAACAATCACAGGAAAGTTGCAGCAACGGAGTGATGAACAGTGCTGCCCCTTCACACACAGCGCCACCTATATCATCCTCAAAGAAAAATGTGATGACAGAAAGAGACAGGGTTTCTCCATACTGACATGCAGTCACAACCGTGAGAGCCATCATGCACATGCACACATGCAAGTACAAGCATGCACTCATACTCTACTCCCTCCTATCCAAGTGTTAAAACATGCACATGCATTCACATACCCACCCTGCAGCAAATGCCCATGCATATGTATTTGCCATTCATATCTCGCAATAAAAATCTAAAAATAAGAAAAAAAAGAAAAATCCGACTACTGAATACAGAAAAAAAAGTCTGATAGAAAAGTCTACCTTGAAGAACACATCCAAGACAAGAGTTTGAAAAAAATAAGCATGGAAAATCCATGATTATAATAATAATACTAGTAATAATAATAAAAGGGAGAATACCTTCATTGCCGACGCGGCCCCAGTGCAAGCTACCATTTCGCCAAGACATGCTACGACTTTGGATATTAGCTCGATTGACGGGAGCCAGCGAGACGCGGCGTGCCGCCAAGTTTATCTCCTCCTGAGCCGCTAGACATGGCAAAAGCAAGTGCAGTACGTAAGCTGCGGTCGTTTCATGCCCAAAATAGAAATGACAGACAATGTCAAGGTCGTACACAGGTGCTGTGCACTGTGCGGGTCACTTCTTACTTTGGGCATTACTGGTCAAACACGGGAAAGGGCAGGGGACGGGGGTAGGGGGAGGTGGTACAGACACACATGGTCAAGGAAAGAGAGCACAAACATTTGTCAGATATCAAGGCTATTCAGGTAAGTGACAGAACAAGGCTAGAGATTATATGGCATACAGTACAGTTTAGTCACAAGCTACAGTTGACAATATCCATGACCTGAAAAAGCATAAAATTCTGTGTTGTGAAGATAACAAAGCCATTGAAAGCGTGGACGTGGCCAGATTACTGACACTGCCACAGACACTGCTGCACAAGTGTGCTCACATGTGCAAGACATTGATTGAACAATATATATTTCAGTGCCATTCACAAATCTGACTGTTTTTTTCTAATAAATGGGTACTTTGAAAACTACAGGTTTCAAGAAATCCTGACGTTTAACTTCTGGAGTTCCATATTTTATGTGCACATTCTTTCTTAGTTTCTGCTTTTTTAACAACCACTGATCATTTTGTCTTTAGTAATTCCAAGTTTAGTTTTCTTGCCATGGCAAAAGTAAAGACAACATTACAATACCAATCCTATACTTAAGTATACACATAAGCATATATTGGCCAAACTTACACAAGATACATGAGGCAGTGCATGGAGAGAGACAGCCGCCCCCCTTTCCTCACACAATCTTTCCACAGGGCAGGTGGGGGGAGGGGGGGGGGGAGGACACGTGGACACCAGGGGGTGCACAGACACACAGATCAATCCTCAACAGCATTGGACCACAGAACAATCCCTCCCTGGTGTTGAAGCCACCGTCCACCTCTGGGGGACAGTGACGTCCAGTGCCGGCCATGCTCACTGCGCCTCATCCCCCTTGTGCACAAGTGTTGGCCTTCTGCCCTGCCTCACCATGTCTCTCCATGTCCCTGTCTCCCCAGTCTCTGCCTCACCATGTCTATGTCCCTGTCTCCCCAGTCTCTGCCTCACCATGTCTATGTCCTGTCTCTCCCCCAGTCTTCAGGCCAGTGTTGGCCTTCAGCCCTGCCTCACCATGTCTATGTCCCTGTCTCCCCAGTCTTCAGGCCAGTGTTGCCTTCAGCCCTGCCTCACCATGTCTATGTCCCTTTCTCCCCAGTCTTCAGCCAGTGTTGGCCTTCAGCCCTGCCTCACCATGTCTATGTCCCTGTCTCCCCAGTCTTCAGGCCAGTGTTGGCCTTCAGCCCTGCCTCACCATGTCTATGGCCCTGTCTCCCCAGTCTTCAGGCCAGCCACTCACTGAGCCAGAGTCTTTCTCAAACTGTCAAAAACATCCTGTAATTGCTGAGCTATAAGCCTCTACTGTTTTCCAGTACTCTGATGCTGTGATTACTAAAAAGGGCAGCGGCATATTCACAGATTTTTTTCAATACTATTCTTAGCTTGCCATAAGGATATCCTCTCCTGATGTGTAGTTGATCTAATAAATCGAAAGCCAATGTTAGCGGAAATACAGTTTGATCACCTTTCCGGAGAGAATGATTCATGCATCAGCAACACACAAAATGCGCATTGTTCAGTATTGATGAACATCATTTTTGCTTACTTAGTCACTCATCAGCACCACATAGCATGGTCAAAGTTCGTTGTTTTATTTCCTGAAGGCTTTGTGGTGTTTTAACTACATCATTTTTTGGCATGACAGGATCTGCAGTCTATGGTCTTCATCAATTGCACACATTCTGATTTGCCTGCTACAGCCAGCCATCCTGTCAGCACTTCAATCTTCGGGGCTCAGTCCCATCTCTTCCATAGCTAGTTACAGCCCTGGGCAAAGTGCTTGAGTAAAAACTTCCCATCTGAGGCATGTGCACCTGTGAAAAAAAATGAGCTCCCATTCACTTTTGCTTTTTTTACACATAATGTCCACAGCTGTAACGTCCAGCATGGTCATTGCCTTTTAGATTTTTCCAAAACTTCTTCTGCGTACACAGGCTGATACTCCTGTGGACACCTCCCACATAGACAGGCAAGGATTAATCCCATCTACCCAACAAAGGAAGTGGAGTTTTGTGCGTATGACCGTTTTTTTTTTTATATCCGCCATTAAGGCAGCCATACTCCATCTTCGGGGAAGGTGCATGCTACGTGTGACGTGTCATCCATACCAACGGCCAAACTGGCCTTCTCTTCCGAAAGTTGGTGATGGGACTAACGTGTGTGCAAGATGTTATGCATGCGTTCACACAAGGAACCTCGGTTTATAGTCTCATTCGAAGGACTGTATGGGAAATGGAGTCAGAACCAATGTTAACTCTCCGATGGAAAAATCCCCCTGTTCCGAAACGACCAGCAGAGATTCGAACCCGCCACCCCCTTAGATTACGATTTTGGCGCTCTACCAACTGAGCTATTCTGGCCCCTCTTCCATAACAATTATGGCTACTCCGAGCAAGTAAGCATGTCTGTGATCAAAACAGTTTTTTTTCCTTGGCATATGCAACGCAAAAGACACTCTCAGTCAAGGGGATAGCAACACAGTCTCATTGGTCTTTACATGATACAGTGCCTCCATTTCATATGGAACACAAACTTTACAGCAAATAAAACCAGGCATCAAATTCCGTCTGAAGCTTCAGTGGTCTGGCCTTCTACTGTCTGAGCAAGTCTTCAATTCTCCATCTGTTTCATCCACTTCTTTGTTTCCGGTCTCACTGGACTGCAGGTGTAGTTGTCATCCACTCCCTCCGTTCCTCTGTTCCCTGTCTCACACCAGCCTGTGTGCTGGTCGCTTTCTTCAGGAGACAGTGAAGTCTGTTCCCTGTCTCACACCAGCCTGTGCTGGTCGCTTTCTTCAGGAGACAGTGAAGTCTGTTCCCTGTCTCACACCAGCCTGTGCTGGTCACACTTTCTTCAGGAGACAGTGAAGTCTGTTCCCTGTCTCACACCAGCCTGTGCTGGTCGCTTTCTTCAGGAGACAGTGAAGTCTGTTCCCTGTCTCACACCAGCCTGTGCTGGTCGCTTTCTTCAGGAGACAGTGAAGTCTGTTCCTTTGTTCCCACAAACACCAAAGTCTGACTGGATCATCAGTTCTCTCCACCACTCCCTTCCGTTCTTTTCTTCCCTGCTAAACAACACAGTCTGAACTGCTGACTGATTTCTCCATCACTTTTATCCACTACTTCGTTCCCAGCTAAACACCACCTTCTCTTTTTTTCTCCAGATCACAATGACATAATTAAATAAATTAAAGAGATTTATAAGTGGCATTCAAGTCATAATCTTTTTTACATTTTAAAGGAAACATCAGAAAACATTTTCGTATCATGTATGAATTGTATCCTTTGACAATCCTGGAAAAGCTGATAAATTTGTTAAAAATCGCCAAAATATAACACCGAGAGATGATTCAATGTCAGGTATAGAGTTACCTCTACATACTGCCCTCTCTCCAACTTGCAGTAAGGCCAACCACACTTGACATGCCTTCCACAGGACACAAGCAAGTCCTCCCCCTTAGTGCTGATGAAGGAGAGGCAGGTGGCGGCCACATGTGCACAAGCATGCTCACCCTTAAACACTCGGGACTGTCCAACGATGTTGAGGAAAGCAGCGGTACTGGAAGCAATGGCGGCTCATGGAATGATGAGTGATGGGATAGATGGGACAGACAGAGGTCAGGGGGTCATTGGGGTGGTGCGTCTGAGGGACATTTGTGGTCGCAGACCAGGAGAAGGGGGTCAGAGGTCATGGCGAGGACAGGACACCGTGAAGCTGAGGGGACGAGAGGACATGGATGACCCCCATTTATTCCTCCACTGGCTTCCCTCACTGTCATTTCCTTCTCAATGGATCATTGAGCCTCTATTCTCTTCTCTCATTTTATCTATTTTCTTCATCCATTATAATTCCTTCTCACAACATCATCATGGCCCTCTTTTTTTTCATTCATAATCATTAAGTCTCTATTTTCTCCATTCATTGCAGTTCCTTCTCACAGGTTCGTTACAGTTCTATTTTTTTCTTTCATTGTAATTTGTTTTCATAGGATCACTGAGGCTCCATTTTCTTCATTTACTTCAATTCCCAATCACAAGACCATAAAGCCTCTAATTTCTTCATTCATTATAATTCCTTCTCACAGGATCATTAAGGCTTGAATTTCTTTTATTTGTTAGAATTCCTTCTAACAACACCATTAAGGTTCTATTTCTTCGTTCATTATAATTCCTTCTCACTGGGCAATTAGCATCCATTTTCTTCATTCTTGTAATCATTTTTCTTACAGGATCGTTAAGGCTCTGTTTTCTTCATTCTTGTAATCATTTTTCTTACAGGATCGTTAAGGCTGTCTTTTCATCATTCTTGTAATCGTTTTTCTTACAGGATCGTTAAGGCTGTCTTTTCATCATTCTTGTAATCGTTTTTTTCTTACAGGATCGTTAAGGCTGTCTTTTTTCATCATTCTTGTAATCATTTTTCTTACAGGATCGTTAAGGCTGTCTTTTCATCATTCTTGTAATCGTTTTTTCTTACAGGATCGTTAAGGCTGTCTTTTCATCATTCTTGTAATCGTTTTTCTTACAGGATCGTTAAGGCTGTCTTTTCATCATTCTTGTAATCATTTTTCTTACAGGATCGTTACGGCTGTCTTTTCATCATTCTTGTAATCATTTTTCTTACAGGATCGTTAAGGCTGTCTTTTCACCATTCTTGTAATCATTTTTCTTACAGGATCGTTAAGACTCTCTTTTCACCATTCTTGTAATCATTTTTCTTACAGGATCGTTAAGCCTCTGTTTTCATCATTCTTGTAATCATTTTCTCACAGAATCATTTAATCATTTTTCTTACAGGATCGTTAAGCCTCTGTTTTCATCATTCTTGTAATCATTTTTCTCACAGGATCGTTAAAGCTCTCTTTTCATCATTCTCTTCAGCTCCTTGTCACAGGATCATCAAGACTCTATTTTCCTCAAGTCTTTTCAATTCCTTCAAACAGGCTAATTAATGCTCTATATTCTTCATTTCAATTCCTTCTGACAGGATCATTAATAGTCTCTTTTCTTCATTCATTCAATCCTGCTCTAAAGATCAGCATGCTCTCTTTCCTTAACCCTCTTCAGTATGCACTTATCTGAGCTTAGATACACCGAAAACCGTTGGCAAGGTAAGTAACTCCGTAATTTGAACATGGTTACCCAATTAAAAAATTAATTTAAAAGACAGGAAAGGAAATAACGAAATGAAAATAATTTTTAAAATTCCTACGAATATATATGTTGCTATATCGTAAGTTTGAAGAATGTCACATGAGCCATTTACTCGGGAAATTAAAAAAAATCTTCTTCAGAACTTTCTTCCGAATTGTTGTTCATCATACCTGGAACTTCATCCCAGTCGAAATCTAGGTCACTCTAAGCTTCATTACCCAGCACTTTCACTAAGTCTTATGCCGTAAATCCTACAAAACACAGTATCTCCATCACTAAATCTCATTATAGAACGGCAGTACTCAAGGTTAGCCACAGTGAAAAAACGACATTTCGACCTCAAAACTTAAAAAATTCGTAACTCGAGAACCACGGCACGTATCGACTCGCGTTTTTTTGCAAACAGAAGTAAATGGCCACAGGAAGAAGGAAGTCACGTTCTCGCGAGACTTCCTTTCTACGAGAAACATGGCGGCGCCCATTGTTGCCAAGTGTTTTACCGGGCGCTGGCGGGCGCTCAGCGTTTTGGCTCAAGAGGGTTAAAGTCATTTCAATTCTTTCTCACAGGATCATTCATGTGCTGTTTCGTTCCTTCGTGTTAATTCTTTCTCAGAGGATCATCAATGCACAATCTGGTCCATCATTCCAGTTCCTACTCCACTGACAATGAACACTTCTGTTTCTTCGTCGGAATCCTCTCTCACAACATAAACAATGTTTTCTTTAAGTTTGGTTCATTTCATTCTTTCTCATACAAAAGTCAAAGCTCTATTTTGAGCCTTCATTTTTTTTATTGAGTCTTCTTGACTGGCTGCTGTCCCTTGGTCCCTGCGCATATCACCATCTGCCTGTCTTCACCTGCACACCCCCTTACCCCTCCACACCATCACAAATATTTCTTCTGACACAGACATCAAAGTTCTCTTCTATTCCCTCGTTTGGATTCCTTCTTAGATGAGAGTCAAAGCTCTAATTTGTTTTTTTTTTTCATACTAATTTCTAATTAAATAATAATCCAAGCTTTTGTGTCTCTTCATTGTAATTTTTTCTCCCATGATAATGAATGCCTTACTTTGTTTCTTCATTTCAGATCCATTTCATAGGCTAATCAATACTCTTGTTTTTCCTCCTTCATCCAAATTTTTCCACACACAGAGACTTGAACTTACTACATTATATCTTTTCTTCTTTTTAGCAACACCTGATTTCACAGTAAGGTTTCGATGCAGAACTGGATCTTCAGAAACTCTTAGTTCAAGGAAAACCACAGAGGTAGAAATCCTCAATCTTTTTATACACCATCAAAGACAATTTTAAAGCATGGAAATCACATTTGCATGGTTTGTAATATTTCACATGGCTTTGCCCACCAAAAGGTAGTAATTATA
>JADBJO010010624.1:5000-28121 GCA_016801955.1 Conus betulinus | reverse complement strand
CTAACTTAACATACACGTGGTGTTGGACACAATGTTGTATGACCCAAAGAACCTCCTAACGTAAACAACAAGAGTGTTTGACACAATGTATGACCCCAATTAATCTCCTAACCTTATCAAAGAGTATTATGACACAATGTATGACCCACTATCTCCTAACTTATCAAAAGAGTGTGTTGACACAATGTGTGACCAAATTACCTCACAACTGAACACTATAAAAGTGTATGACACAATTATTTCACAACTCCAAACATTACACTGCATTACACAATAACCTAACACAACAAACACATCATAGTGTATACCCATGGGGGAAGGGAGGTGGGGGTACGGTGCGAGCATCATACAATGTTCTACTGTTCTCAAATTTCTGTCACTGTAGTCTCTGAATGGTAAAAACACTGACAGCGCAGTTGTTCAACACCTTTCATACATCCGTCTCCCACCACCCGTCCATATGTACACACAAAAAAGGGAGGGGGAGGGGGGGGGGGGGGGGGGTAGAGGGCTGAAAGAGGAGAGGAGAGGAGGAGGGATGGGAGTGGGGAATGACGATCTATTTTGTTTTCTGAAAAACCTGAAAAAGCAGTTTTCTATCCACCACCAATACTGAAATCGCCACAAACTTGACTGTCAACTCCCTTCACCCTGTGGGAACACACGAGGAGGAATGAGACCACATGCTGTATGTAGGTGAGTGGGGCAGATGGGGGGGGGGGGGGGGGGGGGGGGGGGTGAGAGGAAGATGGGGGGGTGGGGGGTGGGGATACAACCTGAGATTGACTATCAGCCTGACTATGTAGAACAGAAAAGGACAGATGAGGCCTTAAAGGAGTGGTGGCGTAACCTGACAAGGGCTATGATGGACTATTAGGTCCCTGACGGTGTGGTACAGGACAGGAGGAATGAGACTGACGAGGAAGGAGAGGAGGTGGACCCCACAACCTGAGAAAGGCACTGACTATTAGTCCCCTGCCTACATGGAACAGAAAAGAAGAAAAACAGACCAACATTGGGGTCTGTGGACAGAATCTGAGAATAGCACGGGGCCATGTCTAGCTCTACTGACAACGTGAAAAAAGAAAACGAGGAATGAGACCAACATGGAGTATGGTCGAGGGGGAGGAGCAGTACCTGAGAAAGGAGCTGACTGCTCATTAGCTCACATGACCAAGGGAAACACAACTGGGGAAGGGAGACCAACAAATCTGGGAGTGGTGTGAAGTGGGGATGGGGGTGGTGGTGGGCAGAAGTTGAGAATGGTTGCGAAGAGATCTTAGCTCCCCTGTTTCTGTGGCACCAGAAAAAGAAACGAACGAGGCCAACAGGGTGGAAGGACGAGGGCGGGTGTGGGATGGGGGGGGGAGGTGGGGGAAGGAGGGGGGCAGGGTGGAGGGTGGAGGGGGTGCAGGGGGGAGGGGGGTAGAAGGAGGAGGGGGGGGGGGGAGGGGAGTAGGGGGGAGAGGGAGGGGGGACAGGGGGTGGAGGGGGTAGGGGGAAGAGGGTTAGAGGGGAGGTGGGGAGATGGGCAAGGAGGGGGGGAGGAGGAAGGAGGTGGGGGAGGTGAACAGAACCTGAAAATGCTTTTGACTATCAGCTGTGGAACAAAAAAAAAAAAAAAAAAAAAAACGAAGGAATGAGACCAGCAGGCCCTCAGAACCTGAGGATGGCGTTGATCCGCTGGTTGGTCTCCTCATGCTGCAGCTCTTTGATGATGGTGTTACGGGCCTTGTCAGGGGACTTCACTGATGACGTCAGGTACACCGACGCTGAAAGCCACAGCAAGACTTGAGCTTTAGGAAAGCCTGTCAGTAGGAGACTGCAGCAAACACACACTCTTTATGACATACACAGAGGAATTCCATTGTTGACAAAAGGTTCTAACAGACTTCATTCTCTTACAACAGCACATTAAAACAAACAAAAAAATGTGTTGGCCTACACATACACATTTGCGCACGCACGAGCACACACACACACACACACACACACACACACACACACACAGAGACACTTGTGCATTCCTGTACATAGTCACCTGCATGTCCAGTTCAAGCTGACATCTGTGGGTACATGCACACACCTGCCTACCACCTTCACATGACCAGGTACCAGCCAACACACCAGCAGAAGGAGGACCTACCAGCGGCAGCAGCCAGTTCCTGGTCCGTCTCCAGGAGCAGTTCCCAGGCCACAGGCATCATGTCCACAAAGTTCTCCACCTCCAGCACAGGCGCCGCCTTAGTCAAGATGGCCATCGGGCACTGCGTCAGTCGCTGGGCCTACCACACACAATGCTGAGCCTCAGGTCACCCAACAGATAATGCAAAAAAACAGACCACACTGCCAGCTGCCCTGCCACTGGTTAGCGTCCCAGCTGGGAGGTCATGGGTTCGATTCCCATCAGTCTACCCTGACCGCCTCCAATCCAGAATTGAATTGCTACAGGCTCAGTTGGGAAGACTGGGACCACACAGTCAAGTTTCATCCACTAAATGGATGCATCTCTGATAATGTTGCTCAGATTTCCTGAAACACTGCAAGTGTCTGTATATCTGGGGCCTGTTGGTGCCAGGATATGTTATGAAAAGTAAGCATAGAGTACTGCCCTGCCATACAGCCTCAGACTAGAATGGAAATCTGTAGCATCAACCCCATTCTCACTGATCAGCATACAAAAAAGGTCTCCATTTCTGTGGCCTTCATGCCCTGCTCTCATGGTGACATGGGGAGTTTTTATCATACTCCCTGTTTGGCTAATATACTTACTGTGTCAGACCATAGCATTCTACAGCAGTTAGTCAGCTCTGCCAGGCCGAAGTTTTGTGGCAAATGCAGTCATAAGATAGTCACGTGACGCCCACCCTACTTCCGCCAACGGAAGTTGCCGATGTTCGCCTCCCGAACCTCATTCAGCGAGGCCTGCGCGCAAGGTAACCCTGAGAACCCTGGCGCCAGAGGGGAAGGTAGGGCAGGCATTAAAGTCTGACACGGGTAGTATACTAGCCAAACAGGGAGTATGATAAAAACTCCCCATTTTGGCGTCATATACTATACCGTGTCAGACCATAGCAGAATTTAAAGGAATCGGAGGAGGGCAAGGCGCCCTAGTGGTTCTTGGGGTTAACCGTTATGGCTGCATTGGCCGCCACAAAGGAGATCCCTTTAGAACCGTCAGCCCTGGTCATGCAGATATCCCTTAAATAAAAGCTTATAAAGGGGTTTTCGGAACGCCAGTAGGCTGCCTCCAGGAGATGGCACAAGGGGACAGAGTGCTGGAACGCTGCGGAAGCGGCCAGCGCTCTGACCTCGTGTGCCCGGGTAGATAGGACGGGGAGATCCCTGGACGCCTGGGCGTATGCGGATCTGACCGTCTGAGAGAGCTACCTAGAGATGGTGCCAGCCGAGATGTCTTTCTTATTGTTGGGATTGATGGAAATAAGTAGACGTCGCTGGGAAGAGCGCCTGGGGCGCGAACGTTCCCAGTAATATCTGAGACACCTGGAAGGGCACAGGTCCATGTCTCCCCCGCTTCCAAGGATATCCGCCAGCGAGCAGATGATGAGGGAGGGGAGGGGAGTGCCTGGTTCCTGATTCTTAGCTAGGAACTCGGGAAGGAACTTGAGAGAGACAGAGCCGTCCCTGTGGAAGGCAATGTCTCTGGGGTCCCTGCTGATAGCATGAATCTCGCTCCACCTTCTGGCGGAAGCCAGGGCGAGGAGAAAGGTGGTTTTCATGGAGAGGAGGTCAAAGGGTAAGGTGGAGATAGGCTCAAAGGGGGGTTTTCTGAGAGCGTCAAGGACGATGAACAGGTCCCAAAGGGGAGTGCGCCTGGGCGACTGGGACTCGCGTAGGGCCACCCCTCTGGAAATTTCTCTGAGAAGGAAGTCATTCTCAAAGGAGGGACTGCCGAGTGGGCGGATGGTCGTGCAGATGGCCAACCTGTAGCCCCGTATGGAGCTAGCTGAGAGCCTACGGGAGGAGGATAGGTGAGACAGGAAGTTCCTATCTGGATATTGGAAGGGCGGGTCATGGGGAATGGAGTGCTCTGAGCACCAAGAGACCCATTTTTCCCAAACGGTAGTCGTATAGGGACTCAGGTGCTTGCCCTGCGAGAGGCCGTTGCGAGGTCCCGAAGGTCCTGAGAGGCCCGCGCCCCTTCAAGGATGTTTAGGACGGACTGGGATCTGTCTGGCCCGGAATTCGAGGCAGATGCTCGCATTCGGGCTGGCACAGGAGCCAGGTGTGAAGGCGGAGCATCTGGGGGTTGGAGTGAGGGCGGCCGAGCAGGGTTGCCTGAGCATGTCCCACCGGGTGGTTGGGGGGGGGGGGGGGGGGGGGCTACGTGGGTGAGAGACTTGAGGTCCGGAAACCAGGACTGAGTGGGCCACCAAGGGGTTATGAGGATGAGCTTGGGTCTTTCCAGTCTCGCCTTCCTGATCACCTTGTGGAGGATCGGGAAGGGGGGAAAGGCGTACGCTATGAGGCCCGTCCAGGGGAGGGAAAGGGCATTGATCGCATAAGCCTGGGGATCGGGGACGGGAGAGACATACACCGGCAGACGATGGTTGAATTGGGTGGCAAACAGGTCGACCATGGGTCTGAACCAACGTTCCCACACTGCTGAAAGAGTGAGCCGGCTGAGAGTCCACTCCGTGTGGAGGACGGACTTGGAGGGCTGAGAAGTCTGCCAGGATGTTGTGCGTCCCCCGCTATGTGTCTGGCGCGAAGGGTGATTCCCCGAGCGTGACACCAGCGCAGGAGAGCCTCTGTCTGAAGGGAGAGGCTGATTGAGCGTGCCCCCCCCCCCCCCCCCCCCCCCCCCCCGTAACAAGTAACCAAGGTATTGTTCCGTGAGGAGAACAAATCGGTGCGAGACCTGGTCCTGGAAGTGGAGGAGGGCTAGCCTGACCGCTTCCAGTTCCAGGACGTTGATGTGGAGAAGGGAGGTTTGTGGATCCCACAGTCCAGAGGCATGCCTGTTCTCCAAGTGGGTCCCCTCAGCCCGAGTTGGAGGCGTCTGTGTAGAGTTTCAGGGCCTGAGTGAGTGGGGAGGGAGATGGGAACCCCGGGGAGGAGAGTGGAGGGGTTGAGCCACTCCTCCATGGCCCAAAGGAACCAGGGTCCGAGAGGAATGGTCTGATCCCAGCGGTCGGAGGTCTGCGACCAGCGATGGAGGAACTCCCTCTGGAGTTGCCGCTTGGGGACTCGTCCTAGGGGAATGAGGGATGACAGGGACTCCATCATCCCCAGAGGGAGGGACAGAGTCCTTGCCGACGTGTGGGAGGCAGGGCGGAGACAGGAGATGAGGTCCAGCAAACGAGTGGACCTCTCTGGAGTCGGGGACACCTGCATGGAAATCGTGTCGAAGCTCATGCCCAGGAAGGAGAAGCGCTGACTGGGGCTGAGCTCGCACTTGCAGGGTTGATGACAAACCCCAGTGAGGAGCATAGGCGAAGAAGTTCTGATGTGTGGGCTTGGCAGAGGGCCCTGGAGGGGGCCAGGACAAGCCAGTCGTCTAGGTACACCAGGAGGCAAATGTCCTTCTGCCTTGCGAGGGAGGCCATCTCCTTGACAACCTTCATGAATAGGAAGGGTGCCAGGGAGAGGCCGAAGGGTAGCGCCTTGAACTGAAACACCCGGTCCCGCCAGACGAACCTCAGGTAGCATCTGTGAGATGGGTGTATTAGGATTTGGAAGTAGGCGTCCTTCAAATCTATGGAGGTGGCCCAGTCCTGCTGGTGGATGGAGTCCCTGATGTGGGATGGGGTCTCCATATTGAATTTGCTGGGTCTGATGAACTTGTTTAGGGGGGAGAGGTTGAGGATGGGTCTCCAGCCTCCCGAGGGTTTGGGAACCACGAAGAGGTGAGAGTAAAACCCCGGACTGGGATGGGCTATCTCTGAGATGGCCCCTTTGAGGAGGAGTTCCTCGACCTCCTGGCGAAGTGCCTCCGCCTGAGCAGGAGGGGGTTCGCTGGAGGAGGAGGAGGAGAGGCCATGAGAGGGGGGCGTTCTTGTGCCCAAGGCAAACGGAAGCCCTCCTGTAGAACTGACACAATCCAGGGGCGAGGCCCATACGGCGCCACTGGTGGGCATGCCTGGACAGGCTGCCGGCCAGGGGCGCCGAGGGGCCTAGGGGGAGCGAGGTGTCTGCCATTTCCCGCTCCCCTGGAGGCGAGTCTGCCAGTCACCTCCGGCCGTGCCTGCTGACCGAACCGAAAATTCTGTTGGGGATTCTTCAGTTTCAGCCTAGAGGCTGAGGGGGGGGCGCTTGGCAGGTCGTGCGATGCGAGGGGGTGCCTTGCTGGGGTAAGGCTGGGGTCTGGGATGAGAGGCGGAACGAGGGGCAGGGCCCGCCAGACGAGGCTGGCGAGGGGGCCTCACTGAAAAGGAGGCCGCCTGCTTGCGCTCCTCGACGGAGTGGTGGTTGATGACCGCCGTCGAGTAGTCGCTGAATAGCGACTGTTCCTGCCCGGGAATGCATCGCAGGGCTGCCTTGAGCGCCGGGGAGAGATGCGACTGGGAGAGGACAGCATCTCTGACGGCCAGTAGGCAGTTGAAGTGGCTCCTGGCTGCTCTGTCCACCGCAGCCAAAAGGTGATGCTCAATCTTGTGGATCAGGAAGCACATCAGGGGGTCACCAAAGGGGCGAGGGTCTGCCTCGAGGTGTGACCCAGACTCATCAGCGTCCGGGGACACCGAGACAGTGCCGTCCTCAGGAGACCAAAGCTCCTCAGCACGCTGTAGGAGCATGTCTAGAAAGACATGCCCTGCGGTGGTATGTACGAGCCCAGCTCGTGCAATCCTGTCCCACTCCACGAGATTTTTAATGGAAATGGTGGAGGTAGGTGGGGGGGGGGGGGGGGGGGGCAGGTTTTGGATCAGCCGGCAGTCCACGTGGGAAATGGTGTCCTTCACCAAGATGGGCACTGGTGGATGGGACAATCTCGGACGCACGAACGCAAAGAGGAGACAAGGGGGTAGATCGAGGGATAGGCAGTACTCGATCGACCCGATGGGATCAACAATCGGCAGAAAGTAACGATCGGAGGGCAGGAGACAGTACAAAAACGCACTGTGCTGACCGTCGCTCAAAAAAGTTGAGTACTGGCGCGAGGTCAAAATCTCGATCAACGCGATGAAAGCACTAAGTCAATTTGGGAGCGTGTAGTAGTGCGATCGAACTTTGCCAGAGAAAAGATCTGTTAGCACTAGTACAACCAAATTATAAGGGTAAATGTAGATGGGGTACGCTAAACTAGTACCGACTTAGTGTGAACGCGGCGAAGTGGGGGAGGCACGACCGGTGTGGAGGAAGATGGCAGTCGAGCGAAGGGGTTCAATCGCCGGACAAAAATACCGGGTAAGAGTTTGATCAAGGAAAGAAATTACCGGTAGTCCGAATGGGCTGAGTTAAAGAAAGCACGAAGAGAAACGAGGGTGCAAAAGCGCCGCACGAAAACAAACTCGCGAGGAAACAAAGACAAGGAGGCTGGCGACGATCGAACAAAAATCGTGAGTCACGACGACGAAGTCGCGAGATTAGAGGCGGTCATAAAAGATAATAAAAATTGATAGCCCACCAAAACCCTCACACAACGAGGATATCGAGGGTTAAGTGCAAGCGCAAGCCCACAACTGAACAATTAAAGAAGCAAACACAAGCAATCTTTACACAATGGCAGAAGAATAGGCAAGACAGGGCACAAGACTTATCTTGCTTGGACGGCAGGCTGAAGGTGAATGAGGTTCGGGAGGCAAACATTGGCAACTTCCGTTGGCGGAAGTAGGGTGGGCATCACGTGACTATCTTATGACTGCATTTGCCACAAAACTTCGGCCTGGCAGAGCTGACTGACTGCCGTAAAATGCTATGGTCTGACTCGGTATAGTATATGACGCCAAAACTCCGTTTCTATGTCCTCTCCACATCTATGGCCTTGGTTTGATTCTGTTGGGGTCACCGGATTCTGCAAATTCATGGGGGCTGTCATTGGACGGACATGGTGGAACCCTCTGGAAGGAGAGCTTGCTCACTCCCCCTGTATGACTAAGCAATTATTGTCGTCAGTAGGGGGCTTAGTAGGTGATGTCCTGCGTATGTTGGATCAGAGCAGGTGCCACTGAAGACCCCTGAAGTGGCTTGGCAGCAGTGCAGTGTCTCCTCTGATGGATTGCCTCTTGACCACTGACAGTGACTGCTCCCTGTGGACTGCGGGGCGGGCCGGGCTGTGTCTCTGGAAGGGGGTTTGGAATGAGCGGCATGGGTGCAATGCCACTGAGGTGGCACAGAAAATGGGAGAAAAAACAAAAAACAAACAAAAAAAAAAACAGATGACAGCATTTGGATTCAGCCCCTACCTGTGAGGTGAGGTACTTCAGGATGGGGGAGTCGTCTTTGATCTCCCGGGTCTTCTCCTCCTTCTTCCAGGTGGAGCTCAGCTTCAGCTTGGTCATCGACACGTCCGTCTTGATCTTCTCCAGCAGCGGAGTGCTCTCCCTTCGCTTGGTAGGGGAGGCCACCATAAAGATGGAGTCCTGTACACAGAAAAGATGGTGACTCATTGGGACTCTTTCTTTTGCGTTTTCTCATCTGCGTGTGTATTCGGTTGAATGTCCAAGTCACTGTCAGGGAGCTGTGGTTCGATGCTGGTGTGTGTGACATGACATTTCAAAGACAGGAAAACAAAAAGAAGATTTTCCAATGTATCAGGATGTCGTTAGTTGTAACATCTGTAGATGACCTGTTTGTCAAAAAATTCACTTGTCTGTTTTCCTAATGTAAATTACATCAGGGATGCTTGACACCTTGTTGTCTGAGTTTTTTTCTATTCCTCCATATGGCTTTGAAAATTCCGTCTGTCCTCAAACACTACTGCTCCTTATTCAGGTAAGGGAAGGGTTGAGCTGCCGAGGGACGGTGTTGGGTTACAGCTTCTGTCATATCATCTCTACCACTTCACTGCCCCTCCATTAAAGTGTTGAGCCCCAAAGTGTCTCAACGCATCAATCAATGAATCTGGGTGTGCGGAACCTTGGACGTCAAACAGGTGTGGTTGTTAACGCTTTTAATTCTGCGAGTTGACAGCAGGGACAGCCTCTCCAACCTGGCCACTTCAGACATGGTCTGCATGAAGGGAAAGGGTGCCTCATTTGAACCCAAATGTCTCTGTAACTAGTTTCTCAGGCTAACTATTTCAAAATGTTCACGAAATAATGCCATCAACCTATCATAATTTCATGTAATATGGTGCTCTTCCAGGCTGTTGATGTTGTGTCAAATTCAACCACTAATTTGTCCTTTGCAAAAACTCTTTGTTTTTTTAATGTAAGCATGAAAAAATACATTCATCGATCAAAGTACTCAGTAATATTTTGCCTGCCTTTTGCGAAGGAAGTTCTGTGTAAGTTGCTTCCCTTTTCTAGCAGTTACATGCATATCTATGGTGTGACAGCTCATTGAATAAGCTTCAGATTCAATGAGTTAAGAGAAAAAATCACAGCTACACTGATGCATGTTTATGGTGTGACAACTCACTTTGAATAAACTTAACCCTCTTGACAAGCGAGCGCCCGCTAGCGCCCGGCCGGAAAATCACACAGCCAAAAGGCTGAGCGCCCGCCAGCGCCCGGTAAAACACGTGGCAACAATGGGCGCCGCCATGTTTCTCGTAGAAAAGGAAGTCTCGTGAGAACGTGACTTCCTTCTTCCTGTAGCCATTTACTTCCATTTGCAAAAAACCGCGAGTCGATACGTGCCATGGTTCTCGAGTTACGAATTTTTTAAGTTTTGAGGTCGAAATGCCGTTTTTCACTGTGGCTAACCTTGAGTTCTGCCGTTCTATAATGAGATTTAGTGATGGAGATACTGTGTTTTGTAGGATTTACGGCATAAGACTTAGTGAAAGTGCTGGGTAATGAAGCTTAGAGTGACCTAGATTTCGACTGGGATGAAGTTCCAGGTACGATAAACAACAATTCGGAAGAAAGTTTCTAAGAAGATTTTTTTTTTTTCCCCCCGAGTAAATGGCTCATGCGACATTCTTCAAACTTACGATATAGCAACATATATATTCGTAGGAATTTTTAAAATTATTTTTCATTTCGTTATTCCCTTTCCTCTCTTTTAAATTAATTTTTTAATTGGGTTACCATGTTCAAATTACGGAGTTACTTACCTTGCCGATGGTTTTCGGTGTAACTAAGTCAGATAAGTGCATACTGAAGAGGGTTAAGGTTCAATGAGTTAAGAGATGAAGTCACAGCTACACTCGGAAAACAAACAAAAAACAACAGGTTTACCCACTCTCACCTACCACACCAGCTTACCCTTCTCTTCAGCTTGTCCTTCATGTTGTCTTTCTGGGATGAGCCGCCCGAGACTCATCCCTCATGGAGGATTCTGACGTCTCGTACATTTGCGCAGGGCAGCGGTGAGGCGAGAGCAGCTCCGTCGCTGCCGCTCGTAGCAGTTGGGGGGTGGCAGTAGCCTTGGTGCGCTGCAGATGAAGTTGGACAGGTTGGCCAGCTGCACCACCACCTGGACATCCATGACAAAGGGCATCACACTGTGTGCTATGACACCAAGCCAATGTTACATAGCGGCATCACTCTGTTTGCTGTGACACCAAGCCAATGTTACAGAGCAGTATCACACTGTGTGCTATGACACCAAGCCAATGTTACAGAGCAGTATCACACTGTGTGCTGACACCAAGCCAATGTTACATAGCGGTATCACACTGTGTGCTATGACACCAAGCCAATGTTACATAGCAGAATCACACTGTGTGCTATGACACCAAGCAATGTTACATAGCAGTAATCACACTGTGTGCTGACACCAAGCCAATGTTACATAGCGGTATCACACTGTGTGCTATGACACCAAGCCAAGTTACAGAGCAGTATCACACTGTGTGCTGACACCAAGCCAAGTTACACAGCGGTATCACACTGTGTGCTATGACACCAAGCCAATGTTACATAGCAGAATCACACTGTGTGCTATGACACCAAGCCAATGTTACACAGCAGAATCACACTGTGTGCTATGTATGACACCAAGCCAATGTTACACAGCGGTATCACACGGTGTGCTATGTATGACACCAAGCCAATGTTACACAGAGGAATCACACTGTGTGCTATGTATGATACCAAGCCAATGTTACACAGCAGAATCACACTGTGTGCTATGTATGACACCAAAGCCAATGTTACAAAGAGGAATCACACTGTGTGCTATGTATGACACCAAGCCATGTTACACAGCGGTATCACACTGTGTGCTATGTATGACACCAAGCCAATGTTACACAGCCGTATCACACTGTGTGCTATGTATGACACCAAGCCAATGTTACACAGTGGTATCACACTGTGTGCTATGTATGACACCAAGCCAATGTTACACAGCCGTATCACACTGTGTGCCATGACACCAAGCCAATGTTACACAGCGGTATCACACTGCTGTGGTATGTATGATACCAAGCCAATGTTACATAGCAGTATCACACTGTGTGCTAGGACACCAAGCCAATGTTACAAAGTGGTAGCACACTGTGTGCTATGTATGACACCAAGCCAACGTTACAGAGCAGTATCACACTGTGTGCTATGACACCAAGCCAATGTTACATAGCAGTATCACACTGTGTGTGTTACACAGCGGTATCACACTGTGTGCTATGTATGACACCAAGCCAATGTTACACACGGCCAACCAACGTGCATCACTCCGTGTGCTATGCAGGATGACACCAAGCCAATGTTACACAGCGCATCACACTGTGTGCCATGACACCAAGCCAATGTTACATGCCGTATCACACTGTGTGCTATGTATGATA
This sequence comes from Conus betulinus, assembly GCA_016801955.1. Lineage (NCBI taxonomy): Eukaryota > Metazoa > Mollusca > Gastropoda > Neogastropoda > Conidae > Conus > Conus betulinus. Next base: position 16,261 of record JADBJO010010624.1, on the reverse strand, counting down.
CCAAGCCAATGTACACAGCCGTATCACACTGTGTGCTATGTATGATACCAAGCCAACGTTACATAGCAGTATCACACTGTGGCTAGGACACCAAGCCAACGTTACAGAGCAGTACTCACTCTGTGTGCCATGACACCAAGCCATGTTACACAGCAGTCTCACACTGTGTGCTATGACAACAAGCCAATGTTACACAGCAGTTTCACTGTGGCTATGACACCAAGCAATGTTACATAGCAGTTTCACTCTGTGCTATGACACCAAGGCAAGATGTTACATAGCAATATCACACTGTGTGCTAGACACCAAGCCAATATTACCAGTATCACACATTGCATGTCAGTCATCAGATGGCTGTTAACACCATTGCTTATTACATCTGGGTTGTGGAGATGGCAGAGTGTTGATATACCCACTTCATGATACAGTAATCACAGAATGCTACAACAAAGGGCTCCCACTGAGGGAAAAAGCAAAAATCCTTAAAATTCAAAGAGGGTTCTGGGGCATTCCCTGTCTTCTCCCTGAAACTTTCCCTCCCACTCCCTCCCCCCCCGAAGAAAAACATGTAATTACATTTAAAATGGAGGCAATCTGACACAAAATATGAGATCAAGTGATGCACGGAGGCTTTTCAGTCAAACGCGATCAGGTACCACTTGTTGCACACATTTTGTCCAATTCCCTTTTGCAGCTCTTACCAAGCACGTCATCAGAGTGTCGTTATTCTACCTCCAACCAAGCTTCAAAAATGGCACCTGCCTACTCTGCCAAGAAGTCAACATAAGGCCTAAGATGTCGGTATCACTTCCTAGTGAAATAACAAGGAGGCCCAGTACACTGCAGATTCTACAGCCCCTTCTTTCTCCACCTCTGAATGTTTTCACTGAAACATCTTTTTTTTTCCAAAGTTTCTCATGTTTAATTTTTCCACAAAACGCGAGAGTTCAGTTTCAGTTTCATCAATGGCAGTGTCTCTGTGTGTGCAATAGTCCCATATACGCTACATCACATCTGCTAAGTTTCAAAACCCCCATGCATGATTCATCAAAGCTGATGGATAAGACAGTTATATGATTAAGATAACTGAATTTAAAAAGAGGGGTCTCATGGCTATGACTTAGCAGAGTCTGAACTATGCATTAGCCCAATGTGTGCTGGTCAGACTTGAGTACCGTACCTAACATTAGTTGTGCCATATTATCATTGTGGTGTTGTGTGGGTGTGTGGCTGATTGTACACATGTGTATGGGTGTATGCGCACGGGCCCATGTAGTGTGTTTGCGCATTTGTGCGAGCATGATGTGCATATGCATGCATATGCATGTTGTGGTGTGCGCAATGCGTGTGTGCAGTTGTATGTGGCAGTGTGTGTGTGTTGGTGGGCACACGCCTGCACGCGTGTGTGTGTCTGAGTGCACTGTGCGTGTGTGTACTTGTGGTGTGGTGGTGGCATTGTGCATAGTATACGCAACAAGTGGAGTGTGTTGAGGTATGTCAGCATGTGGCATGTGTGTGACATAGGAACATCCATGAATTTGTGAATCAGTACAATGCATGAATTCTGACAGGTGGGAGGTGCAAAGACAGCGACAGGACGGACCTTAATCCAGGGCAGGGAGGGCACACAAGGTGCTCATACTCCACCTCTGGCCCTCCCACCGGCGACTCCTGGTTCTCGTTCGACTCAGCATCGTCACCGACTCCGTGTCCTCAAACGTGGCCCACACCCCACCCCACACTCCTGACGTCACAAGTTGGAGTCGGCCTGCAGGGAGTGGCTGTCGATCTTGCGGGAGGGGAGCTGCCCAGCTGTTTGATGCCTGGGAGGCCAGTGCAGAGGGAAAAAGTGTCCGTGGTTAGCAACAACAATGTTGATCCTCACAGGATGAACACAAAGGGAACCGTGTCACAGTGGTAGCAACACAACAATGTTGATTCTCACAGGATGAACACACAGGGAACGTGTTTCGACAGTAACAGGTTGCTGATTCTAATGGGATGAAACATAATCAGCAAATATCACACGCGTACAGCACAGCTACAGATCACACCTGAAATTAGTACATTTGAAATCTTCCTCACCACAATCTCTTATGGACATCAGCACAGTTCTCAATCTATACCTCATGCAGGAAAACAAAAAGAATCTTCATTCCCGACAAAGACTAAAAGATTCACATCACGGGTGTACTGGCAGATACCCCAAAGAGAGAATTGTACATGGTGAAAAGCCGTGAAATACTGCTCCATCATAGCAGTCGTCAGATATCATCTTGACTGTCACTCAAATTATCAGTGGATAAATTGGAGGGGGGAAAACTGGGATTTTCATAGTGCCCATTTTCTCTCCGAGAAAAGCTGGGATTCTGAACAGTTTGTCAGTGGCATTATGACGGGAGGAGGGTTGGGGACTTCCATAGTTTTGTAAAGGATCTACTCTACCCCCCCTGTGGTTTCTCAATAGGTTGTCAACTAAATGAATCGGAGGAGACAACTGGGCCAATGCAATAGCTTTGACAGTGGATGACTAAAAAAAGAAGGGATCTCCACACTGCTTTCAGTTTTTGATCAGAGGCACAGCGTAGTGAGCACGCCGGAAAGAGAGACCATTGTTGTGTCCACCATGAACTTCGGGTCGGGTGAGTTCGTGTTGACCACAGCCTGTGTAGAAGAACTGAGGGACCACAAAACCATCACCACAGGCCGCAGCGACAGCCAGGTCACAGCCAGAAGGTCAGAAACCGAGGAACTTACAATACTGAATGACATGATGGTTGAATGGATAAAGGTCCTGGCGTGTGTTCCCTGCCCGTCAGTTGGCACCGTTAGTTGGACACAGTCACTGGCGCTCTCAAAAACATCACATCACTGGACCTTCAGTGGATGGGCTGACCTTTCTGAATCCTCCCAACATGAAACCGTCTCAGCAACACTGTGAACACGGGGGACGAAGAGGGAAACGAAAGAGGGGGGAACGGGCGGTGATGAAGAACAGCGGGGCGTGGACAAGATTACAGTGCGTGGGTTTGTGTGTGGGAATTTTACACAATACATGAAAAAGAGGAAAGCAGACGCAGATCAACACCTAATTCACCTTTTTCCGTATGTAGTTTGGGTGCCCTAAAACAGAGCTTATAATTATGGACGGACAGAGACGTCAAAAATCTATTTTACAATGGAGGCATCATCGAATGTCGCACGCTGTAAGGTAACAACAAGGCTTTACACCATGGTTCTGCATCCGAACTACGTGCTACCAAGACAGGACTCCCCCTCCACCCTCCCATGAAGCCTCACTTCTACTGCCCACGCCTCATCCGGACGTTTACAGTTTGAAGCTGCGGGTTGATGCTCGGAAGCTGAGGTTGTGACCGGAAGCCCTGCGGAACTGACGCTAGCAGCTTCTGCGCCCTGAGCAGCCGACGGTCTGCAAACAGGAGATACAGACATGTGCCCCACCTCCCACTTAAGTAATGAACAGGGACAATGGTATATATCATGAATGATAAAGTGCAAAATGAATCGTGGTGTCCGTTGCCATGGTTAAAATGGCAAGCAGTGACCGAAAACATGAGTACCTGCAGGGTCAACATCAGTGACTGCACTGGTGGACACCTCTAGCCAGTCGCCAGGACTGGTGGTATGAGCTGCCCCCCGTCCCAGCACAACACCCCCATGGACTATAAAACCATGGCATCATGATGGACCACACACGGGAGACCGAGACTCTAGCAACCTTCAAAAGTCATAGCAGCTACATCAGACATGTGTTTTGTTCAATAACCCTCATCTGCCAAAAACGTAGTTGGTATCGGTTTCTGGTTGTAAGGAGAATATAAAACTTGGATAATGGCCATCATCATCCACTATTAAACAAATAAAAGGAAGTTTCTTCTCCCCCTTTGAAAAAAAAAAACGAAAAACATTTAAGACCAGTCCTCATGTGAATTCAAAAGACTAGCATTTCATCTACATGTGAAATTCCATGCTGTGTCTACTGTACTAACGAGAGATAGATATCCCAACAGAGCACTCAGCAAAATGTCACCGACTGACACTACACATTGTCGTCACAAGCTTCTGGAAGAAATTTATGATGCATAGAGTGATCACTTGTGGGCAGTCGAAACACAATGTAGAAATGATGGCCTTACTCAATTCAACCGCATGTTTTTTCCTGATAATAAAGCCATATTATTCTTCTTTTTTTTTTTTTTTTTTTTTTAAAATTTCAATCTTGTCTCCCCTCTCCACAGAAAAAAAAACATGAACAGGCAAAGCCAAAGGAAAGACAAAAACCAGGAATATTTCTAGCACAGAAATATGTCTGAAAAGGGGGAACAACATAGTGACATGACAAGCCTTGATATTACCAGGGAGCAGAAAATTTCCCAAACAGGCCAACACCTCTCTCTGGCATGCTCCTTCGATAACAATCACAGGCTGGACACTGGACATCATCTTCTTGTCTTCCCTTCAATCTCGTTCTAGCTCGTCGGTGTTTGATTAGCTATGAGTTCCCTGCCTCAGTGCTGAGGTGTCTTGATCTACTGGTGTATTATCTATGGTGTGTGGTGGGTCGTGGATGCATGTGTGGGTTTGCTGTGCGGTTGAGGAGGTGCAGACAGCGGAGGGAGTAGAGATTGGGATTTGATGTGGTGGTTGCATATTGATGGGCATTTTGATGGCAAACGCCATGCATAACAGGTTTCAAATGCTTCATTTCTTCATTTCTTTCTCTTTTTTTGTTTGGAGGCTCCTGAGTGCGCACAAATAGAGAGGCACATAAATGCCCATATTTCCCCATTCTTATCAAAAAAGTGAAGCAAAGACAGAAACAAAAGCAAAAATGCCCTGCAAAACTACTGCCAATCGTCAGTAGGGTCTTCTTGCAAAGTAACTATGAATTATTACCGCTAAACAGCATCCCAAAATTCACAGAAATACGCCTAAGCCTCGTGGTGTAGGCTGCTTAGGATGCACTACTAATACAGCAGCTCAATAGAGATTACAGGTTTGTCCGTTGCGGGAAAATCGCCCTGGATGGGGCTACAGTCAGGAGTGGTGAAAGATGGTGTCATAGACATAATACACCGGCAATTCCCTCCCTCCTTACCCCACAAAGGGAAAACCCATCCGCGATGTTTTTCAACCAGACCTGTCTCCTCATTTGGCACATCGTTCTGTGGTGAGAGATATACCCTCTTCAACCCCATAATCTCCTCCCTAAAGTGTACACACTACATTCTGTTTTCGACCCAGACGGCCATAGCACTAACCACGTTTTCTGTGTACAGAGATATCACACGGCCCATCCATCCCACCCCTGCCGCAAAAGGGTTTGACGACACACCGCAGCTATCATTTTTGCGATAGCTACGTCTCCTACACATCCTGCCTACATTAACGAGGGGGGCCACTCTACAGCTACAATTTTCGTAGATATACACTACTATCCATCCATTCCCTTCCTCATACATGGGTCAGTCAACTACAGCTACGGTTTTGAGGAATTTACACTACTATCCACATCCCCCTCCCTCCTACAAAACAGGACACGCCAACAGCCAGGTTTCCAACCGGAAATGTGAGCTCACTTCGCACGTTTCTTGGCCGCGGAGGTCCCCACCCTCTGCGTTTTTGCTGAGGGGCCATCGGAGGACAGGAGGTGGTGCTGCTGTGGAAGGAGTCAGAACCGCTCCGTCAAGCACCGCAAAGCTGATCTTGCGATCCACTGGACTGCACACGCCCTGGCGGACAGGTCATGCCTGCTTCATTAGGAGTGTGGTGGAAAAATCAAAACCATGGTATCATTCAGTGGTAGCTAACAACAACACAGCGTTTATAATGGCCCTGCCAAAAGTTCAAGAAGCGAGCGATTCAAAGCTACGTGCATTTCGTTATTTGTTTCTGTGTTTGTTGCACCTGAAGAAGACTAAGAGGTTGAAACGCGTTGTGGTTTGTCTTGTGACTCGTTTGTCCACGTTTCTCTGGGCGGTTCGCTGACATTTATTTAAGATTTGCAAAAGTTCAAGGCACTGACAATCCACATTCTCATGTACAGCGCGGTGCCTACCTGGGTAGTGCTGACTGAAGAGCTGCTGCAGGCGCTTCATTTGAGTTGTTTCCCCATTGTCATCCAGTCAACACTGTTAATCAGTTTCCTTACTTCCTTCATTCTTTCAATTTCTCAACACTGGCCAAAAACTGGCCTTCTCTTCCAAAAAGTTGGTGATAGGATTTTACCTACTGTGAGCAAAGATATTATGGGCATGTGTTCACGCACAGAACCTCGGTTTGTAGTCTCATTCGAAGGACCCTTTGGGAAATGGAGTCAGAACCAATGTTAAGTCTTGAGGGAAAAAATCCATCTATACTGAAATGGCCCAGCACAGATCTGAACTGCAACCCAGGATCACCAAGATTATGAGTTCTGGCATTATACCAACTGGAGCTATTGCAGCCTCCAGCTAAGGCTGAAGACAAATGAGCTGATCTGGTAGAACATTTTGTTTGCACTTACACACAGTTTAAGCCTCCCCTATTACAGGTTGATGGCCAGAGCACTGCATTCCAGCATCCTCTTTCTGTGTACTAATAAAGCATTAGGCTCTTCCACAGGCCAACACACAGGGACATACACACATCTCACAATGAACAAGTGTCACATCGTTTCAATCACCTAAATCATGAGGTGAACATAATCTAAATACATTTTTAAAAATCATCATTTCTGCTTTCATTTCAGATATGCAACATAATGTTGTTACCAAATGTAAACTATTCTTTTAACAAAAGAAATCTCGAGCCAGGCAGTGCGACGTAGACCGTGAATAATGAGTAAGGAAAGCCACTATTGCTCTCATGGTGAAACAGGTTGCATACCTCCAGGCTAATGATTTCTGCAGCACCAATTCACCTAACACACCTGCAGAGAGGGGGCATGCAAAATGCGCAAAGGAAATTCTGTGCAAATGTCAGTTCGTCATACATGGACCAACTTGGGGATTTCTTTATGGTGGAATTTCCTAACCTGTTTCCACGGACCCAGTGTCTGCATGCATGAAAAGGTGAACGGGTGCTGAAAAACTGCTTTAGTTTGGACCTGATCTTGGGACCTGATGTTTCACCATGGCAGCAAACTTGTTACCTTTCTCATTCGTTAATTTGTAATTATGTCTCCTGCCTCTTTGAACCCCCTTAACTGCCTTAGTATCGCATACGAAAAAAAAAACTGTGTAAACTCTCAGATACTAAAATACATATCTCCCATGTTTCTTCTGGAGAAACTGCTCAGTGAACTGAAGGTGAGTGTTCCAACACACCAGTCAGCCAGCTGACTCATTTGCATCACTTAAAAAAGGTGGCAGTGAGACCCAAGAGCAGAGCAATGAAATCCTGTTGGCCACCGAGTTCCCTCTGCCAGTCAGTCCCAGCCAGACTTTGACCACAAGCCAGTGATTGTCCCATCACATCTGGTGATCGGGCACACTCAAAGTGGGTGGTCTGCTGACACTTAACCGACACGTTCAGTGGATGTTGACCTTGAACTGGTGGGAGGAGAGAGGGCATAGGGAGTGTGGTCAACCACATGGGGGGAGTGGGCGGGGTGGGGGGTGGGGGGGTGCATGATGCAAGCAATTTGTTCCCTCACTGTGGGTGGCAGGATGATGGAGGTGCACTGACTTCAGTCTCCATTCTGTCTGCAAAAATGTGCAGTCGTTTTTTTGTGTTTTTTTTTCATGTTGCTGCACAGTTCTCACAGCCAAGAAGTCCAACAAAAATTCAGCTTTTTGTGGAAAACCAATAGAGGCAATAACCATTGGCAATCACTTTTTGTGGAAACCAATCGGACAATAACCATCTAGCAATTAGTTTTTGTGGAAATCAATCGGGGCAATAACCATCTGGCAATCACAGAACAATAACCATCTGGCAATATCAGTTTTTCGTGGAAACCAACCAGGCAATACCTATCTGGCAGTCAACAGGTTAATATGTCCTTTCTTCTCCATCAAACTCTGGTGGAATGTGCTTGCTGCTGATGGGTCTGTTCTGGGTGACCATGCTCCAGATCCACAGACTACAGTCTGTCTGGAACAAACGCCAGCTGGCGTCTGTTCAACTCTTCTCTTGTTCTTGCTGTGTGCATGTGTCCACTCCAGCTGTGTGGACAAGCGTAGAATTCCCTTTTCAAAACGTGTGTGTGTGTGTGTGTGTGTGTGTGTGTGTGTGTGTGTGTGTGTGTGTGTGTGTGTGTGTGTGTGTGTGTGTGTGTGTGTGGTAGGTGAATGGGCGCCCCAGGTAGCATCAGTTTGCAGAGATCCACATAGTATCGTTTCCCATCAATCCACAGTGGCTTAGCTGTCGATCTGACATAAATTTCTCTGTCATTGTACCACTCTATCCTGATGGCAGCAAAGGGAAGACTGCCTGCCTTCTGAGATCGTGGCACTGGTGTGAAGGTCATCAACTGACGCAGCACCGTTTCATGAAAGGGAGCCAACCCTGTACACACTCATAGAGAACACTGAGCACACATCAGAACGTATGGATCTGCACCAAACCAAAGCTGCTTTGTTTTTCTTCTTTCATCTTTTTTCCTCCCTTTTCCCCCTTTGGTTTTTGCCCCTTTTTCAGAATTAGTTCATTATCGAAGCAACCAGTGCTTCTGAGCTGAGATTTAACCTTTGTATTTCTGTCCCACCTTCTTCCGCCCCCTCCCCTCCCCCCCCTCCCACCAAGACCACTGATCTGCCCTGCGCTGCCCCTTCACCAGCTCAGCTCACTGTCTTGGTGTGCCTGCCTTATCTGGGTTGACAACAGTCATAAGACACACCGGTTGTAGTCCCCACCTTTCTCTCACCATTTTGGGAAAGTGATTAGTGGCCTTACTGATTTTTTTATCAATTTTTTTTTCAACCCATTGTTTCGGACAAAATTCACAATGTCAGACCCTGACAGATATGAGCCTCCCTGTGGATGAAATGCTTCATCAAAATGTGTTTTTAAATCAAATGATAACGGGAATGAATCAAGACATTGACCTCAGCTTGGCAGACAACAGCAACAGTGACTCTGAAGTGGAAGGAGAGAGAGTGAATGAGAGTAGTGACAGTGACACTAACGTAGGTGACGCAGCTGCTGGTGTGGGTGGACGTGCAGGGTCATCACAGTGGTCAAACAATGATTTTCACACTGAAATCTGTTTGTTTGATGCGTACAGCCCTGCTCCCCCCCCCCCCCCCCCCCCCCTGTCCCAGATGTCCACACGTAAAACTTCAATCTGCTTTTGATTGTACAGACTGTTTCAGGGTTGACTAAGTGAATAACAGTGCCACATACAAAGTTTGTGCAAGTGTGAAAAAAGTGCAAAAACAGAAAGAAAAATTATACGTCAGTGTTCCGTGTGTGCGAGAAGCGCAAAGCAGCTAGAAAAATTCCAAGTCACTGTGTTCTTTGTGTGTGACCACATTTGGATTACATAACTGAACACTTATGTGAACCATATGGTGAGTACAATGAAAATACCTGGTGGTGTGTTTCGTGTTGCGAAGCTGGTCTTTCTTCCTTCCTACTAACACCTGTGTATAATTAGAAGTGTCATTAGTTGTAAGCAATTTTTTTGCTCACAAACACAAACTCATGCAGATCAAAAGGCATGCACTAGAATGTGTTTTTCTGTAGCAAATATGGAATTTTTTTTTAAATAAACAAAAAAATATTATGTAAACATTTTGTGAATGATACTTCACAAAATTTTTGCTTATTTTCTTAGATACTTGCATAACTACTAACACATCACAACACCCATCAGTTCTTTTCAGATGGTGAACCTGACCACTTGCCACAAAACTGGTAAGTACTATAAAGTTGATGGGTGTTGCGTTGCCTGTCTGTCACCTATTTCACTAACGCAGGTATGTTTTCCAGGTGAATTCAGGTGTGTGAATGTTGAGCCAGAAAAAAACATTTCAACATATACCTAAAATAACAACTGCAAAACTGAAGTTCAGCTAACCAAAGATTTTTGCCAAAAATTTGAATTCTTTCTATCCATTAGGTTTTCTTTTTTTTTTTTTCCTTTCAAACAATTTTTTAAACCCAGTGCCCCAATTCAGACAACAAATTCTAATCTGAACTCATTGTCAAGGCAAGTATGATCATGACATTATTCAGTCATCTAAAGGTTAATTTATAAACTGACTGAAAGGAAAAGTGATGGTGTGTGATTATGACACATCAGCCATCAGCTGCTCCCCCTCCCCCCCATCCAACCCCACCACTCCCATCCCCACCCCACCACCACCACCCCACCCCACCAACCCCATCCCATCCCTCCACCACGTCCCACCTCACCCCCACCCTCCCACCTACCCTACCCACCCCACCTCCACCCCCTCCTTGGACTCACTCATGGCCGGACGGCAGTTCCCCGATGTTGGACTCGGAGCTCTTGTCGGAGTGGCCGGGGCTGCTGACGATGCTGCTGAAGCGGCGTGAGGTGGGGACGGGTTTGTCCCAGCCCTGCTCCCTCTTCTGGCCGATGCGGGGCGGGGAGCGGGGCAGGTACTGGAAGTCTCCCTGAGGAAGGTGGTGATCTCCAGCAGTACCAGGCAGGGCCAACATCTTCAGCGGGGCGGGGTAAAGTATGGGCAGTCTGTGCCCCGTGGGTTGATGGACGCTGCCACAGGCAGACAGACAGTGAGGGCACTGGGGTTGTAGGTCTTGTGGGGGGTTGGAATGTGGGCTATGGAAGGTCTTGCGCATGTTGGAACAGGGAGAGAGACAGTGGTCGGCCACTGGGACTGTAGTAGGTCTTGGGATGTTGGAATAGGCACCATGGTAGTAACAGCACTGGGACAATTCTGTGTCTCGTGGATGGTAGAATGGCAGGGACTGTGGCACTGACAGCATTAAGACAATTGCCGTGACAAGATCTTGTGTCTTGCAAAACTGCTTCAACTCTATGCAATTCTGAATGTGTCTTACAATCGGATGAATGGTGTGTCACAAGTCTGGAATGTTGGCAAAATGTGTGTTTGCTTGCTTCCATCACTAACTTTCTGTCCTCACCACTAGCTAGCACTAGAGCCAAGCGGTGCAGCCACAAGACAGCCAAGTGTATAAATCTCTCCTCTCTGTATAGAACCTCCCCACAACAAGTGCCATGCAGTGCCTCCATTGGGCAACAGACATCAACTGGGCAGTGAATGCACACACACGATATGTGTATGTGTGTGTGTGTGTGTGCATGT
>JADBJO010010623.1:35000-37500 GCA_016801955.1 Conus betulinus | reverse complement strand
GAAACGAAACAGAGACACGAAAACCCAGAAAAACTACTTTCTGAAAGTCAATATTCGGGAAGCAGCTAAAAATAACCCGCCAGAATATGACATTGCAACAGACCTGGAGTAAAGGAAAAATACAAATGGAGGTGCCTGCTTTATCTCATGTTGTTTTTGGCCTGGCCTTTCTTTGGTATTCCAAGCGATCCTTGCCTTGTGAGAGAATTCAGTCCCTGGAGTGTATCTATTACTATCATAAAGAACGACAAAGTGGCCCTGTAGGCAAACTGATTGTCTTGAAATCTAGAAAATCCCAGATCATTAGTTTAATTCTGAAATGTAGTGAGTTTTTGTTGCTCGTTCGTGTTCACACCCAGTTTTCACTAACCCTTACCAGCTGGTCTGAGTGCTAGCCTTTCACTGTATTTTCCTGTGTCATATTGATACAAAACAAAACAAGATGAAATCCTGATACCCCCCCCCCCCCCCCCCCCCCTCCTTCCCGCGATTGTTGCGATTCTCTGGGACTCCGAAAGCACAGGTCTGACCATTATTTTCTTCTGTGCTGCCCTCTCACCTCTTTCTGTCTCTGGTTATTTTTGGTTCCTTCTGATACTGCGTTCTTCAAGATGATTTTTGCCTGGCCGACCCATCTTGAAAAATACCTGTGCTGCTTCATCCGTCTTCACACCCTTTCCAGCCCAGCAATCTGCAGTAGTCACGGTAAGAATGAATCAAAGTAGGGAATCACATGCTGCCTTCAAAAGGTTAATACTATTTTTGTTTTCTTGCATTCATACCTATCTCTTCCTGCTCGCTGGAGGGTAACTGTCTCCATGAAAAAAACAGTACTGAGGAATGAATTCGTCTCCAGACGACAAGTGGCCACCTAAGTGGAAGGATTAAACAGAATTACATATGCAAAATCAACTCAACTCTGCTGAACATTAGAACTGTAGCTGAGGACTGCAGCAAAAGAGAAAGGAGGTGAATGTCTTTGTGTGAAATCTCTAAAGTTAACATAGAGTAAAACGATTTTCGCTGGTCTCTACTGCTTGAAATCATCAGATAGTGAGTCAATAGATAGAAAAGTAATTATCACCATATGAAGAAAACCATCGGAATAAGCCGTATGCATGAAAACACTTGACTGTTATTTCTGGAAACCGTTGTTTCGCTATTCTTATACACAACTAAAAGTATTAGTAAACGAATTCATAGTTATGTTTCTGTCAGGCAAAATGACCCTTTCCCGACACTATTGGTTTCATGGCAAGCTATTTCATCGGACGATGAGACCAAACTGATATTGAATGAGTTGAATAAATATCGTTCCCGTATACAAGTTGGTTGGTGCTGTTTTATGCACACTAAAAGGAATGTTTTCACAAAGAATGCAGCAGTTGGGGGAATCTGAAGTAAACAACGGTCCTTTAGTCCCCTATAAGAAATGTTCTCCTCAGAGGGAAAATCTGAAATAAGGCAGGGAACAGAAACCAGTAATGAACGAGTAAGTAGCATAACTCTTCCTCCAGTGATGAAACAAACACACGTCCATCACCCCAAACGAAAACTGTGTCACGACACCTAATCGCGTAGAGGAGATGACAACTCAGAGCACGCAGAACGAAGAAGGACAAATCTCCCTGTTGAATTCTCTTCAGGATTCGTAAGTTTCAGTCTCATAGGTCAAGACAAGAATTGATCTCTTTAGGTCTCCACCCACATGGTCTCTTAAGAACTCATAGGTCCCGTGCCCACTGGTCAAGAATAGAAATGATCTCACCAGAATGTATATCTCATTCCATTCATCGAGATCAAAGTTTGTCTCTTCAGAACTTGTAGATACCACTCCCATAAGTCGAGTCAGAAATGGACTCCTAAGAAATCACGGTTTACACTCAAGATTAACAATCTTCTCTCCAAAACTAACAGATCAAACTCAAGAATCACAACAGAAAAAAAAGCCTATAAATTCCTCGTTGTTACGAGACGGCAGACAATATTCTGAAAAAAAAAGTCTGCCAGACACAACACCTTTTGTTTTCAGCGCACTGGAAGAACAGAAAGAGAAGCACATGACGAAAACAGATCCTTTCCGACTTCAACCCACGCAGATAACATCACCCTTGTTCGCTTCAATGTTTGAAGAGATAATAAAAGGAAAGACGTCCAATCAGACATTGTAGCATCTAAAGTGATCACTCCCCCTCTTCTTCCTCCTCCGTCTCTCTCTCTCTCTCTCTCTCTCTCTCTCTCTCTCTCTCTCTCTCTCTCTCTCTCTCTCTCTCTCTCTCTCTCTCTCTCTCTCGTCTTTTCTTTACGGAGTCGCTTCCCCTGCTTCGCTTCCAGCAAAAGGGTTGTCTAACATCAAAGTTGAAAGTTTGTGAAAATTAGCTGAAATTTTGTTTCGAATGCCTGCGCACAGTCTTCCGCCTCTGTTGGAAATGCTTTTCTTGTGTTCGAAAGGTCACTGTCTTTGTTTAAAATCAAAGATAGAAGGAACCACTGAAACAAT
>JADBJO010010623.1:15000-20000 GCA_016801955.1 Conus betulinus | reverse complement strand
TATTTTACGAATACTTTTTTTTTTAAAAAGAAGGCAAAGAAATAGACAGTCAGACAAACAGACATTCAGATAGACATACATATAGGTAGATAGATAACAGACGTACACTGAGACAGACAGACGGGTAAATCTGTACTGATATGAATGTGCGTGTTTGTGCGTCTCTCTCTCTCTCTCTCTCTCTCTCTCTCTCTCTCTCTCTCTCTCTCTCTCTCTCTCTCTCTCTCTCTCTCTCTCTCTCATCCAAAGCTTTTTCCCCACAGATGGTGATTGCTTTAAAGTCTGGCATGCAGACAATCCCACTGAAAAGTTTCACTGCCAGCCGATAACAGGTGATGAAGCTTGTTAACACACCTGTCTGTCAAAGCTGTCTCTGTGTACACCAGGATGCCAGTGGTGAAATATATTTACAAGATAACAAGAGGCTGCGAATTCAAAATTTGAGACCGTGAGTTGAAATGAATTAAAAGGAAGGAAAAGAATGATGTTTATAGTTATAGACAAGTTTCGAATTTTTTAAGGGTTTTTACATGTAACGAAATCTTGCATTCAAGATGGGTGTGCTGAAACGTCGAAATATAAAACATCCATGTGTTAATAGACACGATGTGTTCATTAATCTCTCTCTCTCTCTCTCTCTCTCCTCTCTCTTCTCTCTCTCTCTCTCTCTCTCTCTCTCTCTCTCTCTCTCTCTCTCAACCTCATTTTGAAGTGGTTTGTCGAGTCAGTCTTACAATTTTCCTCCCATAATTTCTAACGTTATTGTATTATTCCTGTGTGCGAAGACATACGGAGATGTTACGATTTTATTTGTTTTTGTTAACCTTTGATTTGATACACACTGGAATGAATGCGCACAATTGTTTTGCAAAGAAAGGAAGAGGTTAATGTCATTGTTCTGTTACACCCTCCCCCCCCTTGTCAAAAGACATGTTTGTGATGACGATGAAATATCAAAGTGTCAAGAAAGTGTCAAAGTCACTCTCTCTCTCTCTCTCTCTCTCTCTCTCTCTCTCTCTCTCTCTCTCTCTCTCTCTCTCTCTCTGACACTTCTGTTCCTTCTCTATTGATAATTTAGTCGTATGCATGTGTCTTTCTTTTTTTTTTTTTTTTTTTTTTTTTTTTTTTTTTTTTATTTTGCACGCCGTATTTATGCCGTTCTGTTTGTTTAGCAATGAGCTGGATTCTAAATAGCTTTCTAAACTGTTCTTATCACCCTTTTAAAGTAAAACATTATGTATGTCTCTCTCTCTCTCTCTCTCTCTCTCTCTCTCTCTCTCTCTCTCTCTCTCTCTCTCTCTCTGACCGTCAGTCTCCCTGTAAGTTTCAAGCCTGTCTGCCTCTGTCACAAACCTATCCAATGGAATTCAGCCTCTCCGAATACAGACCGAATCATCGCAGTCGTGCTATCACACCATGTATCTGTTCCGTCCTCATCAGACCCGCTGCCTTAATGGTTTTAAAACGCATTTTGATTGGGACAGAGAGGGTTGATTTCTGCCTCTGGCCTATAGAGAGTGCAGTGGCCTACGCGTCTCTATGCTGTGAGTCCCATTTGGGACTGACAATTCGAGTCGGAGTAGTACTATAGTCCCTGTCACTATGCACATGCATCAAAAGATCTACCGGCAGTTAATGTAGATGTGGATGCATTTGCCTGCGTGTCTTCTTGTCTCATTGAGTTCGTTTACCAGCAGTTTTGTTTCTCCACACATTTCTACAGCGTATGTTTTCTCTGTAAATTGATTAAAAAACCGGTGCCTTTTTTCCTTATATGTGAATCCCTCTCCCTAGTGTATGTGCGTGTGCCTTTGTATGTATAAATTGATGTGCGCTGAAGCATGCTCACACACACACACACACACACACACACACACACACACAACACACACACACACACACACACACACACACACACCACACACACACACACACACACACACACACAACAACACACACACACACACACACACACACACACACACACACACACACACACACACACATACACACACACACACACACACACAACACACACACACATACACACACACATACACACACATACACACACACACACATACACACACACATACACACACACATACACACACACACACACACATACACACACACATACACACACATACACACACACACACACACACACACACAACACACACACACACACACACACACACACACACACACACACACACAACACACACACACAAACATACACACACACACACACACACACACACACACACACACACACACACACCACACTCACGCACGCACGCACACACACACACACACACACACACACACACACACACACACACACACACACACACACAAGCCCACAAATCACACACACATATGGACATGCATTTCTGCACACACCAACACACGGACACACACACACACACACACACACACACCACACACACACACACACACACACACACACACTAACACACACACACTAACACGTTAACAGAGAGGGGAAGAGAGAGAGGAGAGAGACAGAGAGAGAGAGAGAGAGAGAGAGAGAGAGAAGACACACATACAAGCGCGCACACATGCGTGCGAGCACACACACACACACACACACACACACACACACACACACACACGCACACGCACACATGCACATGCATACGCATGCACACATCATACGCGCACATATACGCTCGTCCGCACATACTGGCCCTGCCCACACACCATACACAAACATTTGTACACTCACCACACACACACACACACACACACACACACTAATAATAATAATAATAATAATAATAATAACAATAATAATAATAATAATAATAATAATAATAATAATGGGCACAGCCAGAGTTGTTGAGTAGGTACTCAAGGTCTGACCAGCCCGTTCGGTTAATGCGTAGGTCGGACATCTGCTAAGTCTAGCCTCGAGGCTCCCTTCTTAAAGTTCTTCACCTTAGTCATTAGTTCATGTATCCCTCCGCTTTAAATCATGCGCAGTGCTGTCTAAAGTCTTAGCGGATGTGGTGTAGCGTATATGGATTTGTCCGCACGCTGTGACGCCTCCTTGATAAAACTGAAACTGAAACCCTCTCCCGCCGCTGTACATGTTCTTCCTGCCACCCTCCACGGAATTCAACCATAGTTCAAGCGATTTAAAGGTAAATCATAGAGACACGTTTGTATTTTTCAAATCATGTTTAAACCCAGCTACTGCGGTTTTAGCACCGGTCAGATAGCTGTTGAGCCTTTTCCTCGTTACCCCCCTCCCCCCTCCCTCTCTCTCTCTTTTCCTCAACCTCTGTCCCCACTTCATCCCTTCCTCCCCATCCATCTCAGCCCCGGCATGTCCCCTTCATTAGCTGGGATGTAAAGAAAACAAATCTTCCTCCACCCTCCTTCCCCTTTCATTCATGAATTTTTACTTTTTATCCTTAAAGAAAAAAAAGCTGGAATCCAGAGCTTTAAAAAAACCAACCAACTAACCAACCAACCAACCAACCAAAAAAAAAAAAAAAGAAAAAAAAAAGTCTCAAGCAGTAATCTGATTGTGTGGCGTCTTAATTGAGTTTTGTAAGCATTCTCCGAGCAGCGTTTCAGTTTAGATAAACAACACGGCTAACATCTGGCCTGATTTTCATTATTATTGTTAGCACCACGGGAAATCATAGCACTTTCATTTTGACGTGACATTTTGAGTTGTTAGTTGAAGTCCCATTAAGTACACTGGTTGCCACACTTTTCAACAGGGCTGTAGGCTCAAACGGGAGGACCGGAGCCACACAGTCGGTCGACTTTCATCTGTCTAGTGGGTGACTCTATGGCAGTTTCGCTCACTGACCAACTCTGCAGGATCTGTGTCTCTGGGACCTGGCTGATGCAGGAATGATATGAAGGCGTTTATGGGAAAAAACAGCCCTGTCAAGTAGTATCTAGGTGCCACTGCCATATTATTATACCCGTCATTCCTATCCTCTCTCAAGATAAACAAACTATGTCCGTGTTGTTGCTCTTCACAACTTGACCCCACGGTGGATCAAGTTTGATATCCTGTCCACTTAATTGTCTGTGGTATGCTCTTGTCTTGTCTTGTCTTGCGGGAATCAGCATACACATGGCGAATGCAATTAGATAGACGTGGTGGCACGTAGTGGGGCTGGAGACACTCGTTTACCTCGCCCCTCAACTAAGCAGTCGTTGTCGTCCTTTAAAACGCCTTCTCAGCGGAGTTTAGCGTATATTTGATCAGGACAAGCACCGTTAAACCCCGCCAAAGTCACTGAACATCAGTGCCCTTCCATCTGATAGTTTACCTTATGAAGTGTTGGTATTCTCTGTGCACTGCTAGACTGCGGATACGATGGTGCAGATTTGGGTGTGGCTGTGTAAGAGAGAGCTGCAAGAGGCAGAGTGGGCGCGGTGCCATAGAGCTGGCGTGAAAAGATGAAACAGCAGACAGTCTGTGGAAACGATCGTCAGTCAGGCGCACGTGCGTTTCGCCTTGCCCTTTGTGAAACACTTGAGACGAGGAACCGGAAATTGCAGTGCACGAGCAGGCATGCGCAAAAGGCTTCCAGAACGGAGGAAGTGAATGGAACGTTCAAACGATGATACAGGCGTGCCAGGCTGGCTAGCTGTTTGTTATTCTCTACCTTGTTGAATGAAGGGCAAAGAAGATAAAACTGCGTGGTATCGACGTACTCTTCTGTATATTTCTTCCTGTCTGAAAATAAAGGGTTGTCGTCTACTTGCGAAAAATGCGAGACTAGTTATTTGTAGGTCTGTACTTCTGTCGTCCTGTATGCCATGACATAAGTTACAGGATATAGTTGCTGATAGGAAAGGCTGCTTTAATCCTTATCACGCATGTGTTTGTCTCTGTTGTGTTTACTTCCTTCAGGTAAGTGTTCAGTCGTTCTGGGCCCCCGGTCGGTTCAGCTGTTTCTGCTTGACTCTTTTCAGATGGCTCTCTGCTCTTCAGATCGTTCATT
>JADBJO010010623.1:0-7500 GCA_016801955.1 Conus betulinus | reverse complement strand
CGTTCAGGCAATGACTGTATGCAGTTCAAACCACCTTGCAATCAAACGGGACATTCCTGTTTACGAACCATAAATTAAACGTGTCAACAACAACAAAATCAACAACAACAATAACAACAACAACAATAACAGCAACAAAGAAAACAAACAATCCATTGCTGTGAAATCCTGTCGAGTCGGATACGAGAGTGACACCATTTGTTCCTGTGAAACTTGGTCGCTGATTCATATTTCACTGGCGAATCTTTATCACGTGCAGGGTGACATGGATTCTTGTGGAACAGTCGATTAGGAGCGAAGTGTCCGCGAATGACATATTTCTATCCCAGAAAAAGAGTGAAGCATGGCTGCTATGTCCATATTTCACCTGGAATCTTGTCACAGCAGCCATATTTCACGGCGACACTCTTGTACATGCCATTGGCAACGTTCCTATTGAGTTCACAAGCAAATGCGACACGAAGAGACACGTAGTCTAAGTCTTTTATTGTGTTTGTTTTTCTGTTTGTTTCCCGGTCTGTTCATTTGGATTTTTTTTTTTGTTTCGTTTTGTTCCGTTTTTTTAAAAAATGTTTTTGTTTCTTTTTGTTTGTGTTGTGTTTTGTTTATGATGATCTATGACGATGATAAAAGACGATGTGAAGAGCCATGCAGTCTGAGGCTTTTTGTGTGTGTTTGCTTTTGATTTTTGTTATGGTGCTCCGTGAGACTGATGATGACGATTCTTTGAAGTTCTTTTTGATTTCAAAATGCGTGGTAGGGCTGCATGCTGTATGACCTTCCAGTTCACATCTTGGCATCGATCAGACCCGAGGGAGACAGACAAATGCAGTGCTATCCAAGACATTTGAGCCGCTCCGCAGGAAACACATCGAATCCATTACGTGGAAGGTTTGTTTTATTTATTGTTTATCTTGTTTATTCGTTTTGTGGTGTTGCTGTTGTTGTTTTGTTTGGATTACCGAGAGAGCATCTGGTAAAAAAAAAAAAAAGCTGTCGTCATGCGTTTTTTTCATTTTTGTTTCTTTGCAATCTAATGTTCACAATTTCTTGAAACGAACAATGAGTCATATCACAAACAATAATGCTATCAATCACATTGCACATCCAGAACAGAAAGCCTTATTGTCCTAATTCACATATGGATAATCGCAATGAATAAAATGATCACACTGGAAAGACATTCCTTTTTTTAAAACATCTTGATACTGGGTGATATTGAAGAGAATGACAGTCTCCATCAGTTGTGTCGGCATTTTCTTCTGATTTTGTAGCCTGTTTATTGCAGTTGTTGTCAAATCGTTTTTTGCTTGTTTGTTCAATTGTTTACTGTTCGTACTTGCATTGACGTCATAAGCTGCCATATCCATGAAACATGCAATTGCCCTAGTTAACACAGTTTTCTTTCTTTCTTTTGCTCCAGCAGTGATGTAATAACGTCTGAAGACATGTAGCGGCTACAATGAATCATTGTTATAACAGAGCCCATGCAGAACATTTCTTTATTCACTTTAGTTTTGTCTTCCAACGAAAACGGTAAAACTGATTCTCTCTCTCTCTCTCTCTCTCTCTCTCTCTCTCTCTCTCTCTTCTCTCTCTCTCTCTCTCTCCATTTGTCCCTTATCTCTATCTCGTTCTCTGTCCCTTTATTGTCTAATATCTTTATTTCACGCTTTTCTTCACCAGACGCATTCTGTAGAGTTTTGAGAACAAGAGACGAACAAACAAACAAACAAACAAACAACAAAAACAAGCGTTTGAATCGGTGGATATACATGCGCACGAATGTGCGTGAATGTCTCTGTGTATTTTCTAGCACGCACACAGGCGTGCATAATTAGGTGGGGGTCATGTGCCACCTTGTCTCTCTTTTCTCATTGCTTGCCTGTCATCTCTCCCCAATCTTGTCCTTTTTTTCCCCAGGGAAACTTGGCTTCACGAAAGAGAGCAGAAAGGACTACTCACTTTGACTTACATTTCAACCAAAAATCACATCCTTATTTTCCTTAGATTTCAACCAATCAACAGTTTTGAAACAACGGCCACTGCTGTATAGCTTGAAGGGCATACAGAATGATGCATGACTTGCAAGCATAGAAACACTGATTAAAAAAAAAAAAAACGAAGAAAGAAGACAGGAAAAAAAGGAAAGAAAGAATGAATGAACGAAAGAAAGACAGACAGAAAGACAGTCAGACGGGTAGTCGGAAAAACGCTGACCCTGACGTCTTTAATTTCAAAGGGAGAATGAAGGAAATATCAAAATCCGTCCTGTGAAAAAAAAAGCCATCTCCTAAAACAGACAGACCTGTGTTTAAGAGAAAGATGTGAAAGAGAAAGAATCCTGTTCCCGTATTTACTATGTATTTTGTATTTGTTTGCTTGTTTGTTTCTTTTTCTTATTATAAGGGAGGGCGAAGAGGAAAAACAGCAGCAATAACAGTTGCAGCAGCAGCAAGATTAGCAGTAGTAGTAGTAGTAGTAGTAGTAGTAGTAGTAGTAGTAGTAGTAGTAGTAGTAGTAGTAGTAGTAGTAGTAGTAGTAGTAGTAGTAGTAGTAGTAGTGGTGGTGGTGGTGGTGGTGGGTGATGGCGGTGCAGCTACAACAGCAACGACAATGATGTACGAGGACTGCCTATAGGATCTGTGACAAAGAAACGTCAGCCAACTCCCAATATAATCAGTATACATTAACCCCAACGTATAATTTTTGTTGTTGTTGTTGATGTAACAGTCTTGTTTAGCGGTTTCCTGCAGACTTTGGCGTCATTCTGGCTCCATTTGCCTAGTAACTCTTGGCATAAAAGTTGATTTTTGTTGGGTCCCATCTCAATGTGGTATAAAGTGGAATAAAATAGCAGACCGTCTTGCAAAAAAGGGAACAAATAGAAAGCTGAAAATTCATTAAAAAATCCCTTAGATTTGTCCTCTTCTGAATTAATCCAAATGATGGAAAATTATATACATGAGCAGAATGTTAGTCAAAAAGGGCTACTTTACGATCGAACACAAGACACATTGTTAGATTAATTCATGAATTAAGGCTGAATACTTGAACACTAAATATTCACATACAGAGAAAACAATGGATAATAAGTTGCGTGTCGAATTTTCTTTCATTTTTTTTTCTTTTCAGTAAGTGTCTGATATCATCTGGCGGTGACAAGACATTAAATAAACCACTGAACTGAACTGAACTGAATTGAACTGGGCTCCACGGAACAGTTGTTGCTGACATCATTGTGGTATCCAAGGAACAGGTTGTTGCTGACATCATTGTGGTATCCACTGAACAGGTTGTTGCTGACATCATTGTGGTATCCACTGAACACGTTGTTGCTGACATCATTGTGGTATTGTTGCTGACATCATTGTGGTATCCACGGAACAGGTTGTTGCTGACATCATTGTGGTATCCACGGAACAGGTTGTTGCTGACATCATTGTGGTATCCACGGAACAGGTTGTTGCTGACATCATTGGGTATCCACGGAACAGGTTGTTGCTGACATCATTGTGGTATCCACGGAACAGGTTGTGGACATCATTGTGGTATCCACGGAACAGGTTGTTGCTGACATCATTGTGGTATCCACGGAACAGGTTGTTGCTGACATCATTGTGGTATCCACGGAACAGGTGTGTTGCTGGCATCATTGTGGTATCCACGGAACAGGTTGTTGCTGATATCATTGTGGTATCCACGGAACAGGTTGTTGCTGGCATCATTGTGGTATCCACGGAAACAGGTTCTTGCTGGCCAGGTCACCAGTCATTTTCTTCTACGCTTGGAGGCCAACCTGCATTGTACCATATCAACTTGATGACTGTGGGTGCTGAAACAGAACAGGAACGACAACTTTCGCTCTGCAGCAGCAGCAGGTACAGCAGCAGCAGCAGCGCAGCAGCAACAGTAGTAGAAGTAGTAGCATTAATAGTAGTGGAGGTGGTGGTGGTGGTGGTGGTTGTGGAAGAAGAAGAAGAAGAAGAAAAGAAGAAGAGAAGAAGAAGAAGAAGAGAAGAGGAAGAGGAGGAGGAGGACGAGGAGGACGAGGAGGAGGAGAGGGAGAGGATGGAGGAGGAGGGGAGGAGGAGAGGAGAGAGAAAGAAGAAGAAGAAGAAGAAGAAGAAGAAGAAGAAGAAGAAAAGAAGAAGAAGGAGGAGGAGGAGAGGAGGAGGAGGAGGAGGAGAAGCAGAAGCAGAAGCAGAAGAAGAAGAAGAAGAAGAAGAAGAAATTCTGACTACCTGCATGTTTCGGCAGACGGAATATGTATGTTCTCTCTTGTGTGCTTGGATTTTACAGAAGAAAAACAAAAAACAAACAAACAAACAAACAAAAAGAAAACCCCACGCATTGCATTTGCTCTCTTATGGATGTCATGTTTCCCTGCTGACCTGGGTAAAAAACTTGTAAGTCTTCTTTCTTGTTGGTTTGTTTGCATGTTGCTTCTTGCTTCTTTGTTTGCTGGTTTGCTTGTTTGTTTTTCATTTTGATTCCTTTTTTTTCCCCCTTTTCCCGGAAAGTTGAGTGTGTGTATGTGTGAGTGTGTGTGTGTGTGTGTGTGTGTGTGTGTGTGTGTGTGTGTGTGTGTGTGTGTGTGTGTGTGTGTGTGTGTGTGTGTGTGTGTGTGTGAGTGTGTGTGTGTGTGTGTGTGTGTGTGTGTGTGTGTGTGTGTGTGTGTGTGTGTGTGTGTGAGAGAGAGTGAGTCTGTGTGTGTGTGTCTGTGTGTGTGTCTGTGTGTGTCTGTGTGTGTGTGTCTGTGTGTGAATGTGTGTGTCTGTGTGTCTCTGTATATGTGTGTCACTGTGTGTGCCTGAATAACGTGACGTTGAAATAACTATCTACAGTCAGTGTTTGAAAAGGACGAAGAGGAGGATGGAGAAGAGTGAGGAGGATGAGGAGTAGGACGAGAAAGAAAAAGAAGAAAAAAAAATGGAGGAGAAGGAATGAAAGAAAGGTGGAAAAGAAAAAAAAAAAAAAACATCCCAGAGGACGGATTAGCTACAGATGCTGCCAGATTCCTGCCAGGGGACCTCAGTTCCCATTCCACTAGGGGCGTCTGGCGGTTACCAAGAAGACCAGACCCGGGAACTTCGATCCCGGCCCCTACACCCACCCACCCACCCCTTACCCCCTACATCCCCTACCCCCACCTCTCTCCATACCCCCGTCTAGCCCCTTTCCCAGTCCGCCAATCTTCCGCCTGTCTGGAGAGAGAGGCAAGGAAGGGGAGCCCCCGTCTTGGAATTAGTCCTATCAGTCAATCGCAAAGACCGGAAATAGGACACCGCGCTTGCGCAGGCGGGCGCGGGCTGACACATGCGCAGTGATCCATCACGAGCTGGGTCGACTTATAGGACTAATTACGGAGAGTAGAAGGGGGGAGAAAAAAGAAAAGGAGAGAGAAAGAAGGAAAGGTAAAAAGGAAAAAAAAAAAAAAGAGAGAAAAAAAGATGGATGAGATGGTGGTAAGGGGGGGCGACCTACAACTACTACAAACTCTTGACTGATTGGAAGGTTTGTGTGGGAAGGGTGCGTGCGTGTGTGGTGTGTGTGTGTGTGGTGTGTGGTGTGTGTGTGTGTGTGTGTGCGTGTGTGTGTGTGTGTGTGTGCGCACGCGCGTTCGCATGTGTGTGCGTGCGTGCGTGTGTGTTGTGTTGTGGTGTGTATGTAATATATATATATATAATATATATATATGTGTGTGTGTGTGTGTGTGTGTGGTGTGTGTGTGCATGCATGTGTAGTGTGTGTGTATGTGTGTGTGTGTGTGTGTGTGTGTGTGTGTGTGTGTGTGTGTGTGTGTGTGTGTGTGTGTGTGTGTGTGTATGTGTGTGCGTGTGCTTTAAGGGAACGAGAAAAAACAATTGAGGAAAATGGCTGACGCCTTCAACATGTACCAGTCTAGTCTGCTTTGAGGCCAAGATAAGTTGATGTACATGATTTGTAAAAATAGCTATATATTCTGTTTGTTATCATTATTGTTGGCGGTGAAG
The DNA here is from genome assembly GCA_016801955.1 of Conus betulinus. NCBI lineage: Eukaryota > Metazoa > Mollusca > Gastropoda > Neogastropoda > Conidae > Conus > Conus betulinus. Next base: position 1,504 of record JADBJO010010623.1, on the reverse strand, counting down.
GTGGTGATGTTGGTGTTGGTGTTGTGGTTGTTGTGGTATTGGTGTTGGTGGTAGCTGTGGGTGATGAATGTGTCATGTAGATGCTCTCATTTCTAGTATTTGGATTGAGTTCTAAAAATGTCTCTGCGTGATGCTTTGAGTATTGATGTTCAAGCAAATCTCTCTTTCTGTCTGTCTGTCTGTCTCTCTCTCTTCTCTCTCTCTCTCTCTCTTTCTCTCTCTCTCTCTCTCTCTCTCTCTCTCTCTCACACACACACACACACACACACACACACACACACACACACACACACACACACACACACACACACACACACACACACCGAATTAGGCGGCTTTGTTCTTGGGGAATTGAGCTGAAATAATAATCGTATTTCAGCATTAACAGAGCGGCAAAATATTTGAACCGTCCTCAAGTTCATATTCAGAACGTGCAGAGTATGTTACTCAGCATGACGTTCAATTAAAATCAGTTATACTGTTCTTCAAGCCTGCATCGATTCTATGATAAAGCTAGAAATTGTCATCTGCTCAACAACAACAACAATAGGAAGAACACATCATCAACAACAACAAAACAACAACAATAATAATAATAATAATAATAATAATAATATGATGATGATTAAAAAATAGTAATAATATTAACAACAATAACAAAGTTATAAACTATGATGATAAAAGTAATGTATTACCAGTAGTAGTAGTAGTAGTAGTAGCAGCAGCAGCAGCAGCAGCAGGGCGGTGCACAAAAGGAGCAGGCCAACAACCCGGGGTCATACGATGGAATTAGGACAAGATCAAGGCACAGCAAGGAGAAAAAAAAAATGGCGCCTCCTGCATCCCAAATACAACCCAGAAGACCCATTTGCTGGGACGACGGGAACAGGTCAAGATATTCTGCCTGAGGACTGGACACAATCGCCCTGCTCCACCACATGCACACAAAAATTTGGCATTGGACAGAGTGGAGGGTGCCCTTGTGGTGAGGGACCAGTGACAACCGACCACATCCTTCAAGTCTGTACGACGTATGCAGCATCCAGGAGAAAAGTACTGGCCAACACCGACAGCAGTGGAAACGCCAAGCTGTACGGCACCCTGGAGGAGCTGCGACGGACGGCAGCCTCATCGAGGACACCGGACTGCTCATCTAACGGGATGGCGAACGAGAAAGAAAACAAGCAGCAAGCAGCAGCAGCAGCAGCATAATAGTTGTAGTAGTAGTAGTAGTAGTAGTAGTGGTAGTGGCAGTAGTTTAATCATCATCATCTTCACCGTCATCACACTACTACTACTACTACTACTACTACTATACTACTACTTATTGGTTATTATTATTATTATTATTATTATCATTAATATTATCATTTTTATCATTTTGATTATTACTATTGCTATGATCATCATCATCCTTATATTCTTGTTATTATTGTTATTGTTATTATTATTATTATTTATTATTATTATTATTATGCTGTTTGTTGTTGTTGTTGTTACTACT
>JADBJO010010622.1:40000-50000 GCA_016801955.1 Conus betulinus | reverse complement strand
TGAGGATATCAAGAGCCGCATCAATAAAGCCAGGCACAACTTTACTACACTACGGCCTATCTGGCATTCCTCTGCCCTCTTACTCCACAACAAGATCAGAATCTTCAACTCAAATGTGAAATCTGTCCTTTTGTATGGTTCTGAAAACGTGGCGAACAACAAAGACAAACACCCACAAACTCCAAACATTTATCAACAGATGTCTGCGAAACATTGTGAACATCAGATGGCCAGATGTTATTGCCAACACAGAACTGTGGAACAAGACCAAGCAAGTTCCAATAGAATTAGAAATCAGAAACGGAAGTGGGGATGGATGGCCACACCCTCAGAAAAGTCTCCATCCAACATTACAAGACAAGCCCTTGAATGGAACCCTCAGGGCAAGAGAAAAGTGGGAAGACCAAGACAGACATGGCGAAGGAGTACCGACGCAGAAGTGAAGGCCGCCAGAATGACGTGGGCCGAGCTGAAGAGGATCTCCCGAAATCGTGTCCGCTGGAAGAGTGTGTCTCGGTTTTTAGGCCCAATCAGCCGCTGGGCGACCAATTGGGCAGGGGAGACAAATTGGTCGTTAATACCTAACCAGAAATAGCTCATCCGCTGGTGAGGTTGGAGGTGTTCTTGAACTCCTCAAGAACGACCACTCTGTTTGCAAAGGTATGGGGATGTTTTGGAACCAATCCTATAATACGTCCCGTAATGGAGGAGTGGGGGAAGAGCAGTTTTGGAACCTATTCAAGAATGACTCGCCCTGTTTGGGGAGTGAGGGACCGCTATGGAACCTGTTCCAGAATGATTGCCTTGTTGCAGGATAAAGGATACTGTGATTCCTTCTCAGTATGAGTGCCAAGTGGGAGGGAGGGTCGAGGCTCTTTTAGAATGACTTCACTACTTGATGGGTGGGGGCTGTTCTGGAACTCATGCGAGAATGATTCCCGCTAATCCTAACCTTCACCCTGCTGGGAGAGTTGGAGACCTACCGGAACCCACCTATAATACTTACCTGTTGGGGTGAGGGAGTGACTGTTCTGGAACCGATCACTAGGATACTCCCATGTTTGAAAACTGAGAGGCATTGCTGAAACACGTGCCAACACGACTATCCAGTTAGACGGGAAGGAAGAGGGTTTTATTCTGGTACACACCCTAGAATAGTTCTCCTGTAAAGAAGGGAGCCATTCTGAGTCTGCCGCAAAGTGACATTCACCTTGCCGCAAAGGGTAACTCCTAAGGAATCATTTTGGTTGGAGAAAAAAAAAATCTCCAATTAACTCTCGGGAGTTATTTTAAGTCTGCACGAGATTTACTCTCTACTGCCGTGGAGTTAGTCTAGAACATGTAGGGAGTAATTCTGGGACAGTTCCAGTAAAGCACCCCCCCCCCTTTCCCAGGACCCCACTGCCTCCATTTTTTGATTGATTCTGTAAACTTCCAGATCTAGATCCCAGTTTTATCATTTTGGTACAGGCCAAGGGACAGCTCTCTCTCCTCCTCACCCCTCCTAAAGAGCTAAAACATGGTTAGGTGGTATATTCCAACTTCATGAGAGAATGGATGCCAACCCCAATCAGCAATATGCACAGACAAGAAGTTTACCCAGGAGATGTCAAGCTCCACACCATTCAATCTCCAAATAAACATGATGTTGATAAAATGAAACCGTATGATGGCATGGGAAGGGGAAGCGATGGGGAGGCGATGGGGTGAGGGCCATTCTGGTTCTATCCCAGATCAACTTTGGAGGGGAGGGTTAGGAACCGTCCCCATTGTGCTGACCCATAGGACATGAAGCCAGTACTGCATGGCCCAGAAAACATCAACTGTCTACATGCAGCGCAATCATGTGCATGTAGGATGGGGGTGGGGATCGTTCTAGTCCTACCGTTATTAACTACTTGATATCAAATTGAGTACCTCTCCTCATGCATGCTAACTGGGAATGAAGGCGCTCCGAACGCTTAACTGCTCCACATTTCTGGTATCGTAGTTTGTTTTTGCTGGCGTGGGGATGGGCAGGGAGAGGCGCAGGGGGATCATCTTTTAAACTATCCTAGATGAAGAAGTTTCAGGAAGAGCCGCGGTCTCTACACCCATTGAGCTAATCCAAAGAAATTGAAGACAATGATGCACTGTCGAACATCAGAATCCTAATGGATCATACATTGGAACTGCCCCGGATAAACGTTGCGTTTAATATGTAGAAGAATATCAAGTCCTGTCTTCCAGAATAGTGTAATGTCTGCCTTTTGTTTTGCGAGTTACAGAGGTGTGTATGTCAAAGTGAAAAACGATCACCCCTTCTGTTTTCATAACATTTGAATTTTTGAAGTAAAAACGATTTAGCGAAGTCTCTGTAAGTGTGTGTGTGTGTGTGTGTGTGTGTGTGTGTGTGTGTGTGTGTGTGTGTGTGTTGTGTGTGTGTGTGTGTTCTCGGGTCTAATGTAAATATTCAGCATCAAACAACAACATTTTCCATCATATATATTTAAAGGATCTTGAAACATGTATGATGGTAAATGGTCGTTTGGGGCTGAATACGTACATTATCTTACAGAGACTTGAATAAATCATTTGTACTTCAGAAAATATTAATGACAAAAACATTTTATCAGAAACACCCAAATGTTTGTAACAATTTACCAGATGCATTGTTTGATCATGATCATCAATGGTAAATCCGTCGTAGACTATGGTAACTGTTTTTCAAAAGAGTAAAAGAAATACATTCAAGTTATGAGAACACAAAGATTGAAATATCAGTCTTTCGCGTATTTAGATTTAGAATTATATCAGAACGGAGGTTTTTACAAAGCCAGAAAAGTTTCTTTTTGTTTTGATTGGGGAGAGAAAAAAAGCCATATTTTTTGCCTATTACAAGTCCCAGAAAGCGAAATCTCCACTAGCAAAGGGTTTAGATTTATCTGACAAGAAAAAGCTTTACATGTATCAGACAAACCTTTTCAACCCGTTTTTTTTTTCTTTTTTGTATGAGTATAATTTTTGGGGGTTTCAAAACAACACTTACTGAAAAAAAAAATAAAGCTCAAATTTCTGAAGTCTTTTTGTTTCTTTTAATCGAAGAACTATTTATCTATTTGCTCATGGTGCAAGAGGAACATTTACGTTAGCTACGAAAGACAAGGTAAGAATGATTACAGATTGGGCCAGCTTAATGATTTCAAAAAGTGACAAATTTTCGTGTCAAGTATACAGAGTAACGCACTGTTTTTTGACAGAGTGGCTATGACGCCATGGTGGATGAATGGTATTAAAGGATATTAAACGAAAATGATTATAAATGTATTTAATGTTTACAAAGCGTCAGAAATTTAAGTTCTTTTCCGGAGAAAAAAAAAGAGTTTGAAGAGTTCAATTATCAAAAGTCGGCAAAAGTCTGTAGGTAGAATTGATAGCTGCCTCATTTACAAACATTTCAAATCTGATTTTTGCATGAAACAGTCTATTACACAAACTTCCCAATCCGTACATCATGGCATTCATGAAATTTCGATCCTGTAGTAATGATTTTTTTTAAACATCTTATTTCGTTCTTCTACATAAACATTTGTTACATCACATTATCAGTCATGATCCATTCACAATGATCTTAAATTCAAAAATGTAGTTGTACATGTATCGGTAAGTGAATGGGATTCAGTTGAAGAATTTTTTTTTTTTTTTTCCATTCTTTTATACATCAGAGGAAGACAAATCAAAGCGAAAGGGGACCAGGATGAAACAATAACAACATAGTATATCAATAACATTACACATATAAAATTGGAAAAAAAGGGGAAAAAGAAAAGCAAGCACACACACACACACACACACACACACACACACACACACACACACACACACACACACACACACACAGAGTTCTTTAAGTCACAGATTTACAGGTATAGGGGCAGAATGGGCAGCTAGAGGAAAGGAGCTGCAATAATCTTCATACACTGAAATAGGTGGCAGAGACAGGGTGGTAGTCCTGATGGTAGTCACCCCACCCTACTGACCTTGGGCCGAAACAGTTAATCAAAAGTTCCCAAGGACAGATAAAGGGCACCACCAAATGAGACCACAAGATGGTGCATTGATACAATTCAAATATTTCTGTGGGTATCATATAGAGGCATATTCTTAGAATGAGCAAGCTTACATGCATAGACATAGTATTCAGCAATGTAGCATATATGTAATTACTGATGGTTGGTCAAGAAATGTAGTAATAAAATTTGAGTGAAAAAAATAAAGACGATATGGACGGTGGAGAGATGAAAGATTATGTAGAGATGCAACATAAATGGGATAAGTGATGACTTCCATATTGTATTTGCTTGCCCCAAACGTGTGGCTTACCTCATCAGTTTCAGCTGAAATGATACATGAGAATACATTCAACAATTAACCTTTGTTAAATCGAGGTTAGGTTATTTTTATTTGTTTCTGTCTGTCTTTGTGCTTGTCGTTTGATCTCCCTTGCATCCTTGGGTGGATCCTCAAGCGTAGGCTCAAAGATTGTCTCCTACATTTTATACTGTTTGCATAATGTCTTTAGTTTTTCAGCAACTTTTTTTCCTCCCCATACTTTCGTTTGTTTTTTTTTTTTTTACTACCCTTCGCTGGCCGCTTTGGGGATGCTTTTGGATTCTTTTTTGAATCCTTGGTGGTGAGAACACCACGGTATTACGGACTGTGATGTGTCTATTTGATGCCAGGAGCACAGACACAACCACCGTGTCTCCCTGATGAGTTCCGATCCAGTGGACGAAAGGCCTCGGAGCAGGCAATACAAATAGATCTGCCTTCAAAAGGGATTACGATAGTTCCCTCATGCAGCTAGTGAAGAGTTTTTCATTTCTATCATATATTTTCTTAATTTCATGTTCCCAGTTTCTCCATCTTCAATCTCCCCCACCGCCTTAAGTCCAAATCTTTGCCAAGTCATTACTATGAAGACAGTTGAGTTGTTAGCCTGCGCTTGTTTTGTTCCCCCACTATTAGATTGTTCGTCTTTGTATTTGTCTGACTTTATTCAAGTTTGAAAGGCTGTGCCGGTCTTGAATAAAAGTTACTCTGTGTCAGGCTTTCTTATGGGAGCAAAAGTGACCCTACTTGCTTACTGTGTTTAGTATTATACTAAATAGTACTTGCTGAATCTATCCAACTACATGAAATTAAGCATAATATTTTAATCAGCCCCCTTTCTGGATGAAATATATTAAGATCAATATTCATGCGTGCTGTCCTCATTTTTTGTTCAACAGTGCGGCTCCTGTGACTGTTCATTGTTTTTATGTTTCGTTAAATTAGTGGTGATGATCGTTTGCCTATTGTTATTCTCCTCTATACCTCCAAAGGGGTTCAAGGAAATACGGTATTGTCTTGTATTCTACTGTATTGTATTGTATCTATGTATATGATCTTGTGTGTGTGTGTGTGTGTGCGTGTGCGTGTGTATGTGTGTGTGTGTGTGTGTGTGTGTGTGTGTGTGGCGTGTTTTTCCCATAATCCAGCATGCTTTTATGTGCTCTTATTCTTTTACTGCCACATGTTGCTTTCAAGATTCAAGTTACAAATGGCAGACAGACTGGAACAAGAAAGGCAGAATTCTGCCCCCATCCCCCCACACCCTCTCTCTCTCTCTCTCTCTCTCTCTCTCTCTCTCTCTCTCTCTCTCTCTCTCTCTCTCTCTCTTCCAACCTCAAACATCAAAGGGAAAGCGGATAACGAATTATGCCAATTTGGTTTTTTTAAACAGGATTTAAATGGCATTTAAACAATGGAGGATGCCGTTTTCTACCGTCCGGGGATGGTCATAATGCTTCTGTTATGGGCAGCAGGTGCCGCGTCTGCTGATTTTCATCCTTTTCAGGGCTTCCCTCTATAGCCAATACAAAAGCCATTCCTTCCCTCTGTAAATGGCATCCAGCGGTATATGTCATTGGTCTCTATGTTGATTCGCTCATCTTTTATTCTTTCATTCTTTCCTTCTTTCTCTTTTTCTAAGACTTCATCTACAGTCTCGTCCTCCTTGTCCTCGTCTTCCTCCTCCTCCTCCTCCTCCTCCTCCTCCTCCTCCTCCTCCTTTTTCTTCTTCTTCTTCTTCTTCTTCTTCTTCAAAGGATGGTGTTCAAAAGGAGTGATTAAACACTGTGCAGGGAACGAAACTCGGCCTTGTGGAAGCAGTAAAACGCTGTTTAATGATGATGTGGGTGTGAATGACATTCGGACAATAACGCCGGGTCATTTATGTAGGCTTACGTGGCTTCGCGGAGGCTGCCGACACTCCTTGTTTTATCTTGAATGCAAGAACTGCTTGTTTGATCTTTGATCCATTTATGCCTTTTTTCCTCCCTTGTTAGATTGATTTTTTTCCCAGTTGAAAATATCTCTCTCTCTCTCTCTCTCTCTCTCTCTCTCTCTCTCTCTCTCTCTCTCTCTCTCCAGTTAGTGACAAGATAAGTACATGTAGGCTTCGCCTAGTTTGTCACTGTAAGCAACATCCAGAGGAGTTGCTTCACAACTTGTACTGTGGCAGCCAACTGGAGGAGAGCGAACGGGGGAAAGACAACAACAGACTTCATTGATCTTCTCAAAAGGGACACTGGCCTCGAAAACATCGGTGACATCAAGGCAGCTATGTTTGACAGGAGCAAGTCAAAGGAGTATGTCACAGAGGCTCGATCGGGAGAGCGACCTAAGTAACTAACTAACTCTTCGGTTGTGACGTCCTCCCTTTATCCTTGTTCATATATTGTAGTCATCAGATTCTTTACCTTCAGATCTTTCAGTAATAAGCCTAAACTATGCAGTTGTCTCCGGACTTTGTTGTCAAGTCACGCCAAGTCAAACCAGGACCATCATAAATCAGTCATTGGCAGGAGTGCATGAAAGTAAACAACAGAGCTGTTTAGAAGTTGAAATGTCAAGACTAAGATACAGACAAAGTCACGTCCAACTGATCTTAAACAAACTAAATCATAAACCACTTTTAAGTCATGCCAAATGTGGTACTGATTTCTATTAAGGAAGAAGAATGGGGAGTGTGTGTGTGTGTGTGTGTGGGGGGGGGGGGGGGGGGGGGGGGGGGGGGGGGGGGGGGGGCAGATAAACTGAGGTGAATATTCTCAGCTCTCTCTCTCTCTCTCTCTCTCTCTCTCTCTCTCTCTCTCTCTCTCTCTCTAACTTGAATGGTAGGTACTCGAATGTATCTTACTGTAAGTATTGTGCACCACAGGTGTCCATTCTAGTTCCATCCATTTAGTCCTGTGTGTGGCTCCTGTATCTAATGCCATCATTTGCTGAATGAAGTTGCCTGACAGCTTTGCTGGTGGCATTCATCTTCATAATTCGGTCTTCATAGCTAGAACCGATGCACCAACGTCTTGGAAACGAGAGTGCATACTAATTTAAAGGACTACATGACTCAATAAACTGAAAAGTATGGATGTGCAGACTGAACTGTGACTATCTCTTTACTGATTCAAAGAAAGAGTCGAGTGAACCTATGTCGTTGTTGTTGTTGTTGTTGTTGTTGTTGTTGTTGTTGTTGTTGTTGCTCTTCTTCTTCTTCTTCTTCTTGTTTCTTGTTGTTGTTGTCAGTGTTGTGTTGTTGTTGTTGCTCTTCTTCTTCTTCTTCTTCTTCTTGTTTCTTGTTGTTGTTGTCAGTGTTGTTGTTGATGTTGTTGTTGACGTTGTTGTCAGTGTTGTTGTTATTGTTGTTCTTGTTGTTGTTCTTGTTGCGCGCTGTTGTTGTTTTTCTTCTTCTGCTGCTGCTGCTGCTGCTGTTGCTGCTGCTGCTGCTTCTGCTGCTGCAGCTGCAGCTGCTGCTGCTGCTGCTGCTGCCTCTTCTTCCCACACCTCATCCTCCATCTCCACCTCATCATTCATCTCCTCCCTCTCCTTCCCATACTCCTTCTCCTCATCCGTTCATCACCATCATCATCATCATCATCATCATCATCATCATCATCATCATCATCGTGATCATCATGATCATCATCATGAGCATCATCATGATCTTCTTCTTCTTTCTTTTTTCTTCTTCTTCTTCTTCTTCTTTCTTCTTCTTCTTTGTCAAAGGAAAGCATTCAAACGGAGTGATCAAAAACAGTTTGGGAAAAGGGAACAGGCCCTATGGAAGCAGTAAAACGCCATTTAATGATGATGTGGGTGAGAATGACATTCAGACAATAACGCCGGGTCATTTAGGTAGGCTTATGTGGCTTCGCAGAGGATGCTAACATTCCTTGTTTTATTTTGAATGCAAGACCTGCTCTTTTGATCTTAGATCGATTTAATCCATTTTACTCCATTGTTCCATTGATTTTTTAAAATTTCCCTCCCACCCTCCTCCTCCCTCGCTCTGTCTGTCTGTCTGTCTGCCTGTCTGTCTGTCTGTCTGTCTGTCTGTCTCTCTCTCTCTCTCTCTCTCTTGCTTTGTTTCTACCATACTGCATGCACATGCGTGCATCTTCTTCTTCTTCTTCTTCTTCTTCTTCTTCTTCTTACCACGACTTCTCATCCTTCATCTCCGCCTCATCATTCATCACTTCCGTCTCCTCCTCCTACTCCGTCTCCTCATCCGTTCATCATCATCATCATCATCATCATCATCATCATCATCATCATCATCATCATCATTATCATTTTCTTCGTCGTCATCCTCGTCGTCATCTTCTTGTTATTGTTGTTGTTGTTGTTGTTGCTTTTGTTGTTGTTGTTGTTGTTTGTTGTTCTTTCTTCTTCTTCTTCTTCCTCTTCTTCTTCTTCTTCTTCTTCTTCTTCCTCTTCCACGCGCCGTCTCATCCTTCGTCTTCGCCTCATCACTCAAATCCTCCTCCAACTTTTTCGCCTCATCCGTTCATCATCATCATCGTCATCGTTATCATGATCATAATGATCATCATGATCATGATCATGATGATGATCGTCGTCATGATCACCATCATGATCATCATCATCTTCTTCTTCTTCTTCTTCTTCTTTTTCTTCTTCTTCTTCAAAAGGATGGTGTTCAAAAGGAGTGATTAAACACTGTTCAGGGAACGAAACGCGGCCTTGCGGAAGCAGTTAAAACGCCGTTTAATGATGATGTGGATGAGAAAGACATTTCAGACAATAACGCCAGGTCATTTATGTAGGCTTATGTGGCTCGCAGAGGCTGCCGACATTCCTTGTTTTATCTTGAATGCAAGAACTGCTCTTTTGTTCTTTGATCCATTTAATTCCTTTTACTCTCCTGTTCCATTGACGTTTTTAATCTCGCTCCCACCCTCCCTCCTCCATCGTTCTCTCTCTCTCTCTCTCTCTCTCTCTCTCTCTCTCTCTCTCTCTCTCTCTCTCTCTCTCTTGCTCTGCTTCTGCTTCTGCCTTTCTGCTCTCGCTCTCTGTTTTGGTCTGTATTGATTTCCATGTACTTTTGTCTGTCCGTCTGTCTCACTGTGTTCCTTTCTCTTTGTCCATTTGACTGTCTCTCTGTCTGTCTGTCTTAGTGTCTCTGTCTCATTCAGTCTGTCTGTCTGTATTTCTCTCTCTCTCTCTCTCTCTCTCTCTCTCTCTCTCTCTCTCTCTCTGTATACGACAGTGTGCGTGCGTGTGTGCGTGCGTGCGTGCGTGTGCGCGAGCGCTCCGTCGTGTGTGTGTATGTGTGTGTGTGTGTGTCTGTAACAAGGTTTACAAAAAAAAAAAAAAAAGTTATTTAAAAATGTATCCCTTTTGCCCTACGAATTGTCATGTACCCCACCTGGATCCTAATTATATAAACGAATAGATAAACTAGTAACAATGGACAACTGAATTACCAAATCAATAAATTAACAATTTTACAAATAAATACTCAGTGAACTATGCAATAAACCTTTACATACAGATTGAAGAACAGAATAATTGTTAAGTATGCTAGATAAAGACAAAGGAGTCGATCCATCAGTGAAACCATCAATCAATACCCAATTTCTTAAAAATGTTCTTTTGTTTTTGAACAACGTGTCAA
>JADBJO010010622.1:30000-32500 GCA_016801955.1 Conus betulinus | reverse complement strand
TGAGCATTTGGATGTGCCTCCATGTGTACCTTCCTTGAGCCAGGGCTACTTTACATGAGCTTAGGACATGCTCCACTGTTTGTTTTTCACGGCAAAGGGGGCATGAAGGATTGTCTGTTTTTCCCAACTTGACCAGGTTTGCATTTGAAGGCAGAAAGGTCATATGCAGATCTGAGAATGAAGCTGATCCTGAGAGGGGCCATGTGTCAAATGTCATTCCAAGTGAGACTTCTTTGGAGTGCATTCTCCCACGTTGTCCATTGCCCTTGCTGGCTCTGCTGGACTGCTAAGAGTATTTTCCGGTGAAAAAAAAAACACGATTGACCAGTGACTCTCTCCTCCCCCTGCAACAAAGACATAACCTGAAATATGAAGATGCATGCCTGTGGCTTTTTCTTTTTCTTTTTTTTTCAGAAGCCATAAAACTTTTTTTTTTCACATTTCAACACAGTAGAAGTTTGATTTTGAATGTTAAGTGAAACGCTCTTAAATAACCTCTCAACTAGGCTTGTTTCTTCTAGACATCTGTTTCTGTCTTGCTTTCTTTCTTTCCTCCTCTATACTTTTTTGTAGCTGTTGCTAATCTCTCTCTCTCTCTCTCTCTCTCTCTCTTGTTGTTGTTGTGTGATAACATCTGTTTCACCTCAGCGACAATGCATGCACCCGTTCAGTCTGGATCCCTGTATATAACTATTCGCTGGTTAGTCCCATCACAGCCCCAGTTTCAACAGTTCATGGGGTATGGTCATCTTTAAGACATCATAGGATAATGCATCAGATAAGACACTGCATTGCCACACAAGCATTTCAGTGTTGTTCAAATGTACCCTAACGTTCCAACATAACCGCGCCACACTCTCTGACCCCCTGCTGATAACAGTCATTTTTCAAGTACTGAGCGAGCAGACCCAGTTGGAGTAGGCGTCCCCCTCACGAAAAGACCTATCCCACTCTGTCTAGCAGCTGCTCCCACGAACATGCTGATAGTAACGACTTTCAAATGATCTCACAAGGGAATAGACGTGGCGCGAAAATCGTAATTGACTCTACCATAAAAGCAGGCACAAAGGGCCACAGAGTTGGAGACTTTTGTGCTGATCAATGAGGATGACGACAATTACGATGATGCTCGTTTCTCTACGCGTTCATTCATAACGTATCCTGGAGTTAATCAGGCAATAAAGACAGAGCGCGGGCAGTGTGTGATTGGGAAATTTGAGCAGCACTCTCTGAGATGCATCCCATTAGGCAACAGAATTTGATTGTGTGGTTCCAGTCTTCTCATTTGAGCTCATTGCACGCTCAACACAGGTAAGAGCAGGTCAGGAGCAAAAACTATCACCCATAAAGTCTCTCTTGCACGAATCAAACAGCCTCTAAACCAACTGTTCAATGGTAATGTACGATCTCTCTCTCTCTCTCTCTCTCTCTCTCTCTCTCTCTCTCTCTCTCTCTCTCTCTCTCTCTCTCTCTCTCTCTCTCTCTCTCTGCTCTCTTGTGATAGCATCTGTGTCACCACAGTGACAATGCGTGCACTCGTTCAGTCTGGATCCCTGTATATAATTATTCACTGGCTAGTCCCATCACAGCCCCAGCTTCAACAGTTCATGGGGTATGGTCATCTTTAAGACATCATAGGATAATGCATCAGATAAGACACTGCATTGCCACACAAGCATTTCAGTGTTGTTCAAATGTACCCTAACGTTCCAACATAACCGCGCCACACTCTCTGACCCCCTGCTGATAACAGTCATTTTTTCAAGTACTGAGCGAGCAGACCTAGTTGGAGTAGGCGTCCCCCTCACGAAAAAGACCTATCCCACTCTGTCTAGCAGCTGCTCCCACGAACATGCTGATAGTAACGACTTTCAAATGATCTCACCAGGGAATAGACTTGGCGCGAAAATCGTAATTGACGCTACCATAAAAGCAGGGCACAAAGGGCCACAGAATTGGAGACTTTTGTACTGATCAGTGAGGATGACGACATAAACGATGATGCTTGTTTCATTCATGTCAGAGACTACATGACAGGGCCATTCTCTCCACGCGTTCATTCATAACGTATCCTGGAGTTAACCGGGCGATAAAGACAGAGTGTGGGCAGTGTTGATTAGGAAATTTGAGCAGCACTCTCTAAGATGCATCCATTCAGCAACGGAATTTGATTGCGTGGTTCCAGTCTTTGAGCTCATAGCACACTCAACACTGGTAAAAAGCAGGTGAAGAGCAAAAACTATCACCCACAAAAGTCTCTCGCAGGAATCAAACAACAGCCTCTAAACCAACTATGCAGTGCTAATGTACCATCTCTCTCTCTCTCTCTCTCTCTCTCTCTCTCTCTCTCTCTCTCTCTCTCTCTCTCTCTCTCTCTTGTCGGATTTTTGTTCATTCTTTTTACCATTGCTGGCTATTCCTTCCTTCTAATGAAGGGAGAAAAGGTCAGGGCAATTAACCTCAACACTTTCTACAGCATCAAATGACCTCCAGCATCGCC
>JADBJO010010622.1:17500-25000 GCA_016801955.1 Conus betulinus | reverse complement strand
TCCCCCAGGTAGATGTGTTCCCTGGACTGAGGGGGACTGGCTGCCACGTTGAGGGTCAGGGGTTCGTAGATGTGTCTACCCCCTTCTTCTCCACCGTGTGACGGTGTTGGAGAGGTCGGCCTGAGTGCCGACAACCTACCCTACCTGCCACTGCGCCCGGGACCGACTACCCGCTGAGCCAGTTGGGCTGCTGGAGACGCCGCTGCTGCCAAGCCAGAGCGCCGCTCCAAGTTTTTGAACCAGCGACCTGTTGGCGAGGCCGTCGCTGCGCTGCGTTCTGTGCTTCTGTGTGTGTGTGAGCCACAGCTCCTGTGTGACACTGTCACCCTGTCGCCGGCAGAGACGCCGTGAGTGCTAGTGTGTGTGTTTTTGTGTGTGTTTGAGTGTGTGCTCTGACGTTCTGCAAGTTCCGTGTCAGACTTGACGCTGTAGACGCTTGACGTCTGCTAGTTCTGTGTCAGACTTGACGCTGTAGACGTTGTCGTCTTCATCTTCGTCGTCTCGTCGTCTTCGTCGTCGTCGTTCCGTCGTCGTCGTCGCCGCCTTCATCGTCGTTGGAACCAGCAGCGATAATAGCGAATTATTTATAGATATATTTTGTGTCGTGCGCCCTGTTTGGGTGTTTGAAATATTAATATATATATATAGTTTGTGTGTACGCCTTGTGGTTGGCGTGCCGACTTTCGATGTCCTTGCGATTATTTTATGTTTGTCTGATGGGCTCAGGCAGCATAAAACAGAAAAAAAGTGTTTTGTTGTTGCCTGGCTGTCAATGTTCGGGTGTGGGTGTGTGAGTGTATGTGTGTGGTGTGTGTGTGTGTGTGTGTGTGTGATGTGTGTGATTTGGAAAAGTCGTGCATGCATCCGTAATTTCTGTGTGAGAGTCAGACAGTCAGATACCCGCAGACACAAGTTCATTTTTTGTTGTGCTGTCCTGTTTGTTACATGATCTTAGAACCAAACTTATTCAACTTCAGTATTTTACTGAACCATGTCGTTTCAAGGTAATACTACTGTTGTCATCAAGAAAAGAAAACATTATCTGCAATCTGGCTACATTTATTTATGAAGCACAAAAAAGACTGCGTACTGTTCTGCATTAACTTCATTCGACTTTGTATATTTTCATCATTGCTGTGGACAGGTTTATAATGTGTAAAGTCTTAGGCGTAAGTTGCATTGTATGATTGTGTGAATGCCCCCCTTCAATGTGGGGCCATGGCCTTAAATCTGAATAAATATTCGTATATATATATATATATATATATATATATATATATATATATATATATATATATATGCCCCTCTCTTTTGATGTGTTTATAGAGTATATCTATCTATGATTTTGCAGAGATTAACGAGTCGTATAATTGTTTATTGTACTCCGTTCCATGACAGACAATGACAATGAGAAATGAACACCGTTCATTCATTCATTCATTCATTCGTTCATTCATTCATTCATTCATTCATTCATTCATTCATTCATTCATTCTCTCTCTCTCTCTCTCTCTCATCTGGTCTTTCTCTTTGTTCATCTGTACATCTGCATGTCTGCCTATCTCTCTGTATGACTGTCGGCCCGTCTACCTGTCTGCCTGTCTGTCTGTCTGTCTGTCTGTATGACTGTCTGTCTGTCACTTTCTCTGTCTGTCTGTCTGTCAGTCTCTCTCTCTCTCTCTCATTCTCTCTCTCTCTCTCTCTCTCTCTCTCTCTCTCTCTCTCTCTCTCTCTCTCAAACCTGGTGCTACTTTAAACTCAGGAACAGGCGGTAGAGTTTTTTAAAGTAAAGAAGACACAAAGGCTGATGCGTCAGGACGTTTGCAGCCAGACAATACTTCCCAATGGAACTGGCCTGTGACGTGATACTGGGATACAGCAACACCGTCCTTTTGGTGTGAAACAGGGCAGACCAGAGTCTGTTCAATTCTGCCAGTACCTCTTTGAACCCAAACGAGGTGTTGGTTGCAAATGCGAATGCACACCTACCTATGTGTGTATTCGGTGGTTGATTTTCTGTTCAGCCTTTGAACTGGTAGCGTTCCTCTCTCTCTCTCTCTCTCTCTCTCTCTCTCTCTCTCTCTCTCTCTCTCTCTCTCACACACACACATACATACACACACACACACACACACACACACACACACACACACACACACACACACACACACACACACACACATGAGAGGGCGTGCGCATGTGCACACACAGACACAGACACACACACACACACACACACACACACACACACACACACACACACACACACACACACAACACACACACACACACACACACACACACACACACACACACACACACACACACACACAGAGGGACCGATTTCTGCATCAAGGAAGCGTCCGATATTGATAGAATGCTGAGAGACACTGAATCAGAGACTACTGTGAACCTTCGCTAGCGACTGCCTGTCGTGATCTCTCTCTCTTTCTCTCTCTCTCTCTCTCTCTCTCTCTCTCTCTGTATGTATGTGTGCGTTCGTGTGTGTGTGTGTGTGTGTGTGTGTGTGTGTGGTGTGTGTGTGTGTGTGTGTGTGTCTCTGCGTGGCGTGCGTGCGTGCGTGCGTTCGTGCGTGTGTGCGTGCGTATGTATATATATATATATATATATATATATATATATATATATATATATATATATATGGTGTGTGTGTGTGTGTGTGTGTGTGTGTGTGTGTGTGTGTGTGTATGACAATTATGATGAGGCAGACGCAGTGTGATTTAGTCTTTTCTCTTCCTCTCTGCGTGCATAAATGAGTGAGTGAGTGAGTGAGTGAGTGAGTGTGTGTGTGTGTGTGTGTGTGTGTGTGTGTGTGTGTGTGTGTGTGTGTGTGTGTATTATATATGTTCAGACTAGTCCTCCATGTAGACATCACTTTCAGTAAAAAGAGGAGAGGACACCTACTGTTATATGTTGACGTTCCATAAGGTATCTGCGCTGCTTTGAATTTGTTTCCCCCTCCTAATGCAAAAATATGTGAATTTGTGTGCGAGCATAGAGAAAGAGAATACTAGGACAATAACAGGGTCTGAGCATCTTTGGCACCAAATTAGAGGCATTGTATACATAAGTGATATATACATGGTCTGGATTTGTATATATGTCTCTGCGTGGACCATATCGATTGACAAGTGGTAGATCTTTATCCATGGTTGAAATTAAAACCTTTCAAAAATTACCATTTTGGCCCTTGAAGTAAAAATTGTTGTTAAACAATATTGCAACTCCTCCAGATTGTGTATTATTGGCTGCAGCCCAATTCAGCTTCATAGCAGGCATCTAATTTAGGATCAGCATGCCTGCCTTGAAGAAAGCATATGGAATATTTCTTTTGTCTAATATACTGAAAGACATCTCTCCTTTTGTTTATATTACCCAGCCCTTCGCAACACAAACCTTTTCCATATGTAAACTAGAATGTTCTTTTCATGTTAACATGTCTACAGCAAGGTGCACAGTCGACAGTACACAGAGAAAAAAAAAAACATTTTGTGAAAAAGAGAATCCATTTCACAAATGCTGCGCACTAGGCTGACCCAGTCAGTGAAGAAACAAATACCGTCTGATATACACTGCGGTGTAAATGACGTTATCATTGGCATTTGAATATACAATAAAATAAGCAACTCGGAAACTGGACTATCTTTAGAAAGCATGACACAGAAAATGCTGCTACAACAAAAACAACAACAACAGCAAACACATACACACGCATACATTGACCGCAACACTGTTAACAGCAATATAGTACTAACAACTAGAGTAACTTTGTGGGTGAGAATATGTCGCCCGGCTGGATACCAGTGCTCCACATCTCCAACCCAAGTCTGGGTATAGTCTATGTCAAAGTGCAGACACTCGCACACTTACACACGCTTGATTATGTGTCTGCGAGTTCCCACAAACTGCGTCATGGAAGCTCTTTCTCTGTCACTGGATAACAATGTCAGCCAACACACTGACGAGAGTGGCACCATCTATGCTAGACCTAACCATGGCATAGCCATGGGACCACCTCATGCCTGTGATTTCGTTGATGTGTTCATGGATAAGTGGACCAGAAACTCGTGGAGACCTGCCCTATTCCGCTCCTCTCTGACCTGTTCTCAGCTCCCACTGATGACCAGAAGAGGCAATTAGACTGGAGCCGGTTCCGGGATGACGGAATCACGATACTTCCCAACATTGCAGACTCAGCAAATTTCGAAGCCTTTCTCCAGGACCTCCACCCCCCCCCCCCCCCCCCCCCCTCCATCAAATGGACCATCAAGACAGGCACAGAGGTTGACTACCTGGATATTAAGCTAAGGATTGTAATGGGAGGATTCACACAGACGTCTTTAGCAAACACTGTCACTAACACCTCCCCCCCAGATAGCTGCCATTCCCCATCAGTCTTTAAAGGACTTATCTCTAGCGTGGGGAACCAGACTGCGTATGCTGTGTAGTGATGACCTGACATTGGATAAACGCATAGAGGAATATACCAGCTTTTTCAAGCTGTCTGGATGGGACCGAAAAAAGCCAAAAGGGAACTAACCAGAGGAGCTCAGGTGAATGGCAGCGAAGCACTTTTTAAGCCGAGGAAGACCAAGGGCAAAAACAACATGCCTGGGTGACAACGCATGACCCACGGTACCCTCCCAAAATCATAAGGGAGAATCCCCACCTGCTCTACGTAGACAGAGAAAACAGGAAAATATTCCCACCCAAAACTTTGATCGCAGCTGACAGACGCAGGAGAAACCTGGGGCAAATATACAAACCCACGATTCCCCGCCGGTTTGTTCAACATGGACCAAAGTCGAAACCAGGCCTCTTTAAGTGCCAAGCATAGCGATGCGACACTTGTGCCCATGCCACAGACATCGAGAGATTCATATCCCCATGGGACAAAAGAAGATGGGAGATTAGGAAAACACTGGGCTGCACTACCCCCAACACTGTGTACATCGTCCGGTGTAAGATCCATCAAGACGCCTGGTACGTTGGTTCTACCAGAAATCTAAAGCAGAGGTGGGCTGGTCACAAATCGGACATCAAATTAAACAAGACGAACAAATGCCAAGTGGCCCACCACATGAATACTTTGAAGCACCCATCTGAAGACCTACACTCAGACGTGGAAATTTTTGCCATAGACTGTGTAGAGGACGAAAGACGACTTGGTAAGAAAGCAACATGGTGGATGACTAATATCGGGACAGTCTTTGCCGGTCTTCATACCAGACTGGACATCTGTTCAATACTCCGTAACAGGATCCAGTTCCAGTAATAGTGCTTAATAGGTGTATATGTGTGTGTGAGCATGCTTTGCGCGCGCGCGCGCGCGCGCGCGCGCGCGTGTGTGTGTGTGTGTGTGTGTGTGTGTGTGTGTGTGTGTGTGTGTGTGTATGTGTCTGTGTTTGTATGCTCTGTGTTTGGGGGGTGGGGTAGGTGTGTACGTGCACGGTTTTTTTTTTCTTGTGTGTGTGTGTATGTGTGTGTGTGTGTGTGTGTGTGTGTGTGTGTGTGTGTGTGTGTGTGTGTGTGTGTGTGTGTGTGTGAGTGTGTGTATTGGTGGTGTGCATATGAGTTTGATGGATCGGATGAGGTAGTTATGCGGGAGTGTGGGTGTGTATGTATGTGTCTGGGGATGTATGTGTATGTCCTAGCAGATGTGGGGGTGGGGTTTGTGTGTGTGTGTGTGTGTGTGTGTGTGTGTGTGTGTGTGTGTGTGTGTGTGTGTGTGTAAGTTTTTTTTTATTATTTGTGTAAGAGTGTGTATTTGAGGGTCAAGGGGTATGGGGGGGGGGGGGGATATAATGTACTGGGGCCTAGTCTGTGGCATTTTGGGGCACTTAGGGAACAGGGGAAAGTTTTGGCATGATAGAAAAGGTGTATAAAGGCACAACAGTTTTTATATGCATATCGTGAGGGAACTTTAGCTTTTACTTTCTAAATTTATCAGATTGGGGATGTGGGAGTGCATTTCTATGAGTATACAGTCTGCACCTTTATGTCCCTGAGCAAATTACACCCCACCCCTATCCCTAACCAACCGTCCATCCCCGTTCTTCGCCACCTCTCTCTCTCTCTCCTCTCTCTCTCTCTCTCTCTCTCCTACTTAACAACAGATTTCTCACCCCCCCTCCTCCCTTTCCCCACCCCTCCACCCCCCAATAGAGAGTACGTATAAGATTATGTGTGTAACCTTCCCTACATATGTTGAGGTGCTTATGCCTGTTTGGATTTTGGCTATGCATCTTATGATTTCTGGGAGGCATGGTGGCTGGTCTGTTTTGGGCAAGTGGGGCCTACGCATAGCCGCAATTCTGGTTTGATTGATGACCGATCTACGGGGATGCCCCGTGTTGTGTCAACAACAGGCGGGGGAGGAGGGGGGGGGGGGCGGGTATGTTGATTGAGGGGTATAAATTGCCTCTGTGTGTGTGTGCGTGCGTGCGTGCGTGCGTGAGGGGGGGAGGGGGCGTAGGTGAGTGTGTGTGTGCGCGCGTGCTTGTGTGTGAGAGAGAGAGAGAGAGAGAGAGAGAGAGAGAGAGAGAGAGAGAGGGAATATGTATGTTGGATGGGGTTCCACAGGTGGTGAGTGTGTTTTTTTGCCTGTGAATTGTTCTCTTGGTGTGGATATAGTTGCTTTGCCCTGCTTGGGTTACTATCAGAAGTTTGTTTGAAGAAGCCCAAGTCGGGCGAAAATTCGCATGGAAATAGATGTTGGAATTGCAGTGGCCTGGGTCTGATGACTCCTTTTCTATTTCTGCTTGCTACTGCGGGCACTATCTGGCCTAAACCGTTCTTTTTAATTATAAACAAAGCTTGCTCTTATGTCTCAGATTGTAGAAATAGGGGGTGGTAAGCCTTCAAATCTGCAGTGGTAGATGATTCTGCCTAATTGACAGTATGTGCTTGAGTGGGTGAATGGGGAATAAATAAAATGCTTCTCAAAATGAACCTTCAGCAAGCTTATAGTCTCCAAAGAGGGAGACCATCTCCAATGGGGAGAAAGCTCACTAACATATAACTCCTGGTCAGATACCGGTATTTCGAAACCTGATTGTTTCTCCTCAGTGACCGCGGAAAGTGGTAATTTGACTCCTCTGCCTTTTCGGTTTTAAGAAGAATGCTATACCAGAAAAAGGCTGGTGTGCAATACCATAGTATGTTTGTTGAGTTTTCAAAAAACTAACTAAAGGTGCCACCTAAGAAGCAAAAAAAATCATGAAAGAGCAAAACAAGCTACATTTTCTTGTGAAAAGTAGAAAATATAAAAAGATAACCTCTTAAGACACAAGTGCTGAGGGCCAGTTCTTGGAATGAATCCGCAAGGGACTAAATTACAATGAAACAATAAATTCCAAGGATAAGTACCGAGCACCGTTCCAGCAACTTACAGAGCAGCTAGGTGTTGCAATGACTGCAAGAAATATTGAATTATAAACAAAGCTTGCACTTATGTCTCAGATTGTAGAAATAGGGGGG
>JADBJO010010621.1:70000-71258 GCA_016801955.1 Conus betulinus | reverse complement strand
TACATTTGAATA
This sequence comes from Conus betulinus, assembly GCA_016801955.1. Classification (NCBI taxonomy): domain Eukaryota; kingdom Metazoa; phylum Mollusca; class Gastropoda; order Neogastropoda; family Conidae; genus Conus; species Conus betulinus. The sequence continues at coordinate 71,246 of JADBJO010010621.1, read as the reverse complement.
AAGAACAATACATCAATATGATCAACAGTAATCCGGACATACATTTATTATCTTGCAGTTATAGCGCTCGAAGAAATCAAAGTATTAAGACATCAATCAATTAGTGACAATGCGCCAATAAAACCAGCGACCACAACAGTCATTCATCATGACATAATGACATAATATATATATAATATATATATATATATATATATATATATATAGAGAGAGAGAGAGAGAGAGAGAGAGAGAGAGAGAGAGAGAGAGAGAGAGAGAGAGAGACGCTCTGTGTTTGAAGGAGAGAAACGACCTGTTACTGCGTGCGCAGTTTTCTATTTTTAGTAAGACGTCGTAATCCTATTGGCAACACGTGTGACACTATACAAACAGTGTACGCAAGGCAGTATGTATCACTCCCTTAGTTGAGTACATTACATGCAAAGTCAGGATGGCCGAGCGGTCCAAGGCGCTGCGTTCAGGTCGCAGTCTGGTTCTCCAGGCGTGGGTTCGAATCCCACTCCTGACAGCTTTTTAAGAAAAAAAAATTTTTTTTTTTTTTGTCTCATTATTCTTTTTATTTCTTTTATTTTTTGTTTGTTTTTGTTTTTGATAAAAAGAGAAGAGATGTGCTTGTTTGCAATAAGAATAAGAAATACTGACACGACTAATATGCATTATAATTTTTTTTTTCTGATTGTTGGTTGTTTCAAGATAACACCAATGAAACAACGTTGTAACTGTCTGTGTGCTGTGATTTTTGTCATTAGCAGTGATGTGCTGTAAAATCAAAAGGAGAATTTGCGTCAGCACAGAGTTACAATGAAAGTCCATCTTTGTGCAATTGCAACGTACTGCAGGAAAACAAACAAAACAAAAACAGAAAGAAAGAAGAATATTTTTAACCCCTTTTATACCTAGGTATACACAATGACAAAGTATGGATCGAAAAGAGAAAAGAAAAGTAAAAGAAAAGAAAGGAGACTTAGAAATAAGATCAACGAATGTTGTGCGTTTGTAAACAACAAACAAACAAACAAACATACAATAAAAAAGAAGAAAAATAATTGTCAGGAGTGGGATTCGAACCCACGCCTGGAGAACCAGACTGCTCTTTATTTCCAAGGGTAACAGGCCCTTGCCCCTTGCCCGTTAAGGGACTAAGTATGACTAGCGACTAAGACTTACAAAACATTTAACAAACACACACATATCTTCAAAACATTAAAAAGTTCATCCATTATAGGTAAGGCGTAGATGACTTTAA
>JADBJO010010621.1:50000-65000 GCA_016801955.1 Conus betulinus | reverse complement strand
GCTTTTCGTGTGGAAAGTGCTTAAATGGAAGTAAATGTCATTTGGGGGATTTTTTTTTCCTTTTATGTTCATTACTACTACTATTACTACTACTACTACTACTACTACTGCTACTATAGTTATTATTACTATTATCATTATTATTATTATTATCGTTATTATATAATTATTATTATTTTCATCATTATTATTATGTTTGTTACTATTAGTATTATTAAGTTCATTATTATCATTGTTGTTATTATTATTATTATTATTATTTTCATAATAATAATAATAATGATAATAATAATAATAATATTATTATCATTATTATCGTTGTGTTGTTGTTGTTATTACTATCGTCATCATCATCATCATCATCATCATCATCATCATCATCATCATCATCATCATATTATTATATTATTATCATTATTGCTATTATTATTATCATTACTGTTATTATTGTAATAATAATAATAATAATAATAATAATAATTATTATTATTATTATTACGTTTCTGTCTCAGAAAGTTGATTGAAGTGGGGGGGGGGGGGGGGGGGGGGGGGGGGGGGGGGGGGGGGGGGGGGGGGGGGGGCCATTTTTTAAAAAGTTATTTTGTTTCTTTTCTTGTTTGGACATTGCTGATGAATAAAAGTGAGGTTTTTCTGTGTGTTTTTTTTCTATCTATTTATGGCTTTTAATTTCATTTCACTATTATTATATTTTTTTTGTATGTTTAGGCCTGTCTGTTTCAGATAGCATAAGCCTCTTGATTAAAAAAGTTTTTTTTTTTTTTCTTTCATTTTTTTTTTTAAAAATTCATTTATCTATTTATCTAGTTATTAACTATTTTACTTTTTGCGTAATTATGTTCCCACACAAACCAGCCAATACAGGGAGTGAAAAAAAAGATCATATGCGGTGGGAAGTAGGACGAAATGTCCCGTTAGCATTCATGAAAAAAAAAAAAAAAAAAAAAAAAAACACACACACAAAAACAAGCAAACAGAAAAAAAAAAAACCCCAAAAAGTGGGAACTCGATATTCTAATGATCAGAAGTAATATTTATCTTGAAAAATACAACTCGACACAGTTTCTCTGTCCCCACTTCCTGCCTTCTCCCATCCTATCCACTAAAAATATAATGTCAGGAGTGGGATTCGAACCCACGCCTGGAGAACCAGATTACGACCTGAACGTAACGCCTTTGACCGCTCGGCCATCCTGACAACTGAGAGCAAGAAGGTTTGAAGAAATTACATGGCGAATCTGTTTCCCCTGACTGTCCACGTGCCTACTGTTGATACACACATGTATATAAACTGCCATCAAAAGGAGATACGACTTCTTCCGTGATTTCTTCCAAGTGGAAGCCCGTGTCTCAAAGGCTTATTTTCTGTCGCATTTAGCTGTTCAGCGTAACAGCAGCAACAGCTGTAGAAACAACTGAAGTGTCTGGGGGTACAGGACTTGTTCATTCTGCTTTTCGTGTGGAAAGTGCTTAAATGGAAGTAAATGTGATTTAGGGGATTTTCTTTCCTTTTATCTTTATTATAACTATAATAATTATTATTATTATTATTGCTATATTATTATTAACATAATGATATTATTATTATTATCATTATCATCATTCTTCTTCTTATTATTATTATTGTTGTTTTTATTGTTATTATTACTACTACCATTGTCAGTATTATTATTATTTTCTTTTATGTTATTTCTTTATCATTATTATCATTTTTCTTCTTCTTGTTACTATTGTTATTATCATTATTATTATTATTATTATTATTATTATTATTATTATTCGTTTTGGTTTCAGAAACTTGATTAAAAGTGTTTTTGTTGTTGTTGTTGTTGTTGTTGTTGTTGTTTGCAGGGGAAGGGGGGGGGGGGGGGTAGGGGGGAGGGGGGTATTCATCAACTTTTTTTGTTTCTTTTCTTGTTTGGATATCGCTGATGGTTAAAAGTGAGGGTTTTTTTAGGGTTTTTTTGCTATTATTTATGGCTTTTAATTCATTTCATTATTTTATTTTTTGTATGTTTAGGCCTGTTTGTTTCAGACAGGATAAGCCTCTTGATTGAAAAGTTTCTTTTTTTTTTTTTTTTTCATCTGTCTTTGGGGAGGTGAGGTGAGGGGAGGGCTATTATTCATTTATCTATTTACTCATCTTCTTTTTTGTATATTGCTGCAGATTCACAGTTCTATTTATTCATTAATCTACTTATTTATTTTTAACTTATTTTACTTTTTGCGTAATTATGTTCACACACAAACCAGCCAAGAAAAGAAACAAAATAAGTTGAGAAATACCCTCTCCTTCCCCCCCCCTCCCCTCCCCCCTTTCTCCCCTCCCCCCCCCCCCCCCCCCCCCCCAAAATAAAAACCACCCCACTCGGCCAAAATAAAAACCAAAATAATACTTTTCTATCAACTTTCTGAAACCAAAAATGCCGAATAATAATAATAATAATGATAACGACAATAATAATAATAATAATAATAATAGTACCCACGAAAAAAAAAAATGTCAGTAGTGGGATTCGAACCCATGCCTGGAGAACCAGATCACGACCTGAACGAAACGTCTTTGACCGCTCAGACATCCTGACAACGGAGAGTAGAGAGGTTTGATTAAGATAAATGGCGAATCTGTTTCCCCGGACTGTCACGTGCCTACTGTTGATAAACACATGCCATTATCTTCTGACAGGAGAACGCCAAGTCATGCGCATGTGTGTACATATTGTATCGACGATTAGTAATCAGTGTTTCCTTTGGTCCCAAGTTGGATGTTGACCACACACACACACACACACACACACACACACACACGAGAGAGAGAGAGAGAGAGAGAGAGAGAGAGAGAGAGAGAGAGAGAGAGAGAGAGAGAGAGAGAGAGAGAGAGAGAGAGAAAATACAATTGCATAGTCATACATATGCCATGACCCCTAATGAAGGGGGTAATTGAAAAAAAAAAAAAAAAATAGATATGTAATGAACAAAGGGGAAAACGAACACCTATAAAAAAAAAAAAAAAAAAAAAAAGTCTATAAGTACAGAGTTAATAGGTCATCCGTTTCTCAAAATCTTAGAGCTTTGTGCGAAATCAGTAACTAGTTCCATACATCATTATGTCTTGTAGATGACATCAATTCATGCAATAGCCTACATCAGTGACTACATCATTATGTCTTGTACATGACATCAATTCCTGCAATAGCCTACATCAGTGACTAGTTCCATACATCATTATGTCTTGTACATGGCATCAATTCCTGCAATAGCCTACATCAGTGACTAGTTCCATGCATCATTATGTCTTGTACATGACATCAATTCATGCAACAGCCTACATCAGTGACTAGTTCCATACATCATTATGACTTGTAGATGACATCAATTCATGTAACAGCCTACATAAGTGACTAGTTCCATACGTCATTATGACTTGTAGATGACACCAATTCATGCAACAGCCTACATCAGTGACTAGTTCCATACGTCATTATGTCTTGTAGATGACATCAATTCATGTAACAGCCTACATAAGTGACTAGTTCCATACATCATTATGACCTGTAGATGACATCAATTCATGTAACAGCCTACATAAGTGACTAGTTCCACACATCATTATGACTTGTAGATGACACCAATTCCTGCAACAGCCTACATCAGTGACTAGTTCCACACATCATTATGTCTTGTAGATGACATCAATTCATGCAATAGCCTACATCCTGTCGGAAATGAGGCATGGGACTCAATAATATTTGGCTGGATGAGAGAGAGAGAGAGAGAGAGAGAGAGAGAGAGAGAGAGAGAGAGAGAGAGAGAGAGAGAGAGAGAGAGAGAGAGAGAGAGCACCTGAAAGACTTGAAAGTGTGTTGAGGCGGATTTGGTGACAATAGATCAAGAATAAACAAGGCACGGTCTGTTTAATAATATTTTAATATTTTCATTTAGTAACACATTGAGCATGAGACTATGCCCCCCCCCCCCCCCCCCCCCCCAATAAAAAAAAAAAAAATTGATAATTGAACATTGTCAAAGATGACCTGATATTAACTTAATGATAAGACACACACGCACACACACACACACACACACACACACACACACACACACACACACACACACACACACACGCCGAGGCGCGCGCACGAAAGCACACATGCATGCATGCCAATGCATATACTCACGCAGAGATACGCACATGCACACGTTATCAAGTGCACGCGCACTGACACAAACATAAATACACATGCACGAGAGTGCTCACACGCGCGCGCATACACACCCTTACGCACACACACGCGCACGCGCGTGCGTGCGTACACACACACACACACACACACACACTCACACACACACACACACACACACACACTGAATACCACACAGCGGCCTGCCATCTTTGTTGCAGCCAACAGACGGTCAGTAGAGCGTGTCCATTTTGGTGAAGGTTCGCCTCAAAGGGAGTCGGTCAACAGGGGGGGGGGGGGGGGGGGGGGGGGGGGGGGGGGGGGGGTTCACAGCTTTCACAGCCCAGACCATGACAGGGACAGTCTGTCAGTCTATGAAGAGCCGCCACCTACTCAAACCCTAATTCTGCCAACGGCCATCCCATGCCACATTGAAAGCACCAGTTCTCGACCGCTCACCGAAGTTGAGCAACGTCGGGCCTGGTCAGTTCTTGGATGGGTTACTCTCTCTCTCTCTCTCTCTCTCTCTCTCTCTCTCTCTCCCGCTCTCATCACCCAATCCTTCAGGACTGTACAGGATTTTGCTCAGGCTGCACGCCACTTTTAGGATTTTGCACTGGAGTATATCCATGTAAGTGTTTTGAGGCCTGCTATACATTTGAGCCAGCATTTAATGTTAAACTGAAGTATGATCAAAAGAACAACTCCTCTCCAATTGTTTCCCTTTTTTTTTTTTTTTGGGGGGGGGGGGGGGGGGGGGGATCTTCACCATTAAATCATAATCTTCAAATACATGATCTTCCCCTTAGTTGACACACCCGATACCCTCTCTTTGCACAAGCTTCAAGAACACAAAATAATCCCATTCCTTTGACTAAAGTCTGTTGCTTGGAACCACCTGCCTTGTACCTTGATGGCCATATGAAAGGAAATGAGAGGAATCAATTTTTAGACACAATAAAATTCTCAAAAACAATCTAATTGTACCTGTCTATAAATACTCGACTCCTTAAGCAAGGCGTTGGCGCTTTAAAATCTGGTGTGCAGCCTCAGGCAGGTTTCGCGGTCTTTTGTGGTAAATCGGTCCTAAACTGTAACAGGTTTCCGTGAGGATACCAGTGAAGGAGTTTCATCATTGTGTGTCACTCTCTTTGACTCTGTTTGTTGTTGTTCTTGTTGTTGTTGTCTTGTTGTTTTTTCTTTTTCTTCTTCATTTTTTTTTGGGGGGGGGGGGTGGGGGTGGAGGGGGGGGGGGGGGGGTCCTCCAAACCTCCAACCTCCATTTCCCCCCTACATTCTCTCTCTCTCTCTTGACTTTTTTTTTTAAAACTGGTGAGTGTGAGACCAGCGCATGACTTTTTGTTAGTCTATAAATAACCTGCACCCACCCCCAACACCCCTTCTACCCTCTCTCTCCTCCCCCCCCCTCTCTCTCTCTCTCTCTCTCTCTCTGTCTCTCTCTCAATCATCAAGACGTAAACAATGGACAGAACACACTGTTCGACATACATAACGATAGTCATAAACGAGAGAGAGAGAGAGAGAGAGAGGAGAGAGAGAGAGAGAGAGAGAGAGAGGGGGACATTCAAATAGTTTAGAATCTAATTCAGCCTCTGTCATTCCCATGCCATGTTGTGCGTGTTTGATGTTTGTCTGTAAACCAATGCGTTATGTTAAAAAAAAAAAAATCAGAGTGTTATGTTGTGTTGTAAAAAAAAAGTACTTTGCGCCTGTTTGAAAGAAAAACACAAAAAAAAAAAAGTAAGAAAGAAAGACACCCGAAATTGTGGCTACCACCCGAGAAGTACTTTCCTCAACTACCAAACCAACCAACTGGGAGCAATCCTGCACCACGCTTGGACACCAGTGCTATGTTCAGACAGGGTGCAGGCACGCACAGGGCACGCACGGGGCATTCCATTTGGACCCCAAGGGACATAACTGCTTCCACGCAGATGCCTTTGCGTCATGGCCACTGGACGTGACAAGACAGAAGTAAAGCATTGTAAATCAGCCTTAACTTTGCGCCTTGTTTGCTGTGTTGATGCGCATTTCGCATCAGCTTTTTTTTATGTTTAAAATCCACTACCGCATCGCTTTGAAATACTCGTTATCTTACAGAGATAGAGGTCCAAGAAGAAATATTAAAGTTGATTCGAATCATGTTCACCCGCTATTCATTAATTCATTGGCTAATAAAGAAACTTGATCTGAATCATGTTCAGCCGCTATTTTTCTGTCGTCATTCACCAAAAAATAGTAACGTTCTGTGGTTGGTGGAAAAAAGTTGTCCCCTTTCTCCTTCTCATATCCCGCCAACTCTCGCCGCGAGAGGTCGCAGGAGAACGCGCCAGCCACCATTCGTCGAACTCGCGAGAATTTCTCGGTCTCTCATGCAGAATACCCGCGAATGTGCGCGTCAACCTCGCGGATAGTCTATGACATACACAGATATTCAGCTCCATCCGACCACTCACTTTCACACCTCTCCCTCTCTCTCTCTCTCTCTCTCTCTCTCTCTCTTCTCTCTCTCCAGCCCACCATCCACCCTTATCTCCCACTCTGTACACATGTCACTAAGCCCTGTAACTGGGTCAATGGTCATAGTCACACGCACGCCTGCTTGGTGATAGCCCCTGGCCCCCTAGAGGGCTATGATGACCGCCTTTCAGACACTAGTGCTTGTGTGTGTGTGTGTGTGTGTGTGTGTGTGGTATTTTGCAGTTTGTACGATCGGAATATATACGAATTAAAAAAAAAATAAAGTATAACTCCAATATATCATTGAATGCATAAGATTATAATTATTCCGTAAAACAGATGGTATCCAACCTGTCACTTATGAGTAGCTGCTTTTTCATTTGTGATCTGCGTCAAAAACCAGTTTTATATTTTGTGATGAATTTCTTCGTTAACAGTCGATTTTAGTTGTCTTTACTGGTGCCATTATCAAATATCTTTAAGGCCAAATTCCTTTCAGCTGTTATTCAAAAACAAATAAAAACTTTTTTGGGGGGCTGTCTTGATTGTAATAGGATAAAAGACTCTAAAAAACGTCAAACTACCACCACAGCCCACTATCTATCCGCCCAATCAATACCTCACCACCACCCCCCAAAAAAAAAGTTGTCAGGAGTGGGATTCGAACCCACGCCTGGAGAACCAGACTGCGACCTGAACGCAGCGCCTTGGACCGCTCGGGCCATCCTGACACTTGTTAGACAGTGATGAAATGCAGACTATTATACATAGTCGGATTTTCCTTTCTCCTACACACTGCGTCTCTGGAGCTATGAGCACTGTCGCTCTTTACACGCTATGACCATTGTACATGACACGTGCTCTCTCTCTCTCTCTCTCTCTCTCTCTCTCTCTCTCTCTCTCTCTGGTGATTGATATTTCAATCTACTAAGAACACCTAATTCAAGTGTGTGTGTGTGTGTGTGTGTGGGGGGGGGGGGGGGGGGGGGGGGTCACTAGCTTCAAATTTTAGGGGTAGATTATAATGGAATGGGTTCTTTTGCTGAATGAAGAAAAACACTTTTGATAAGGTGTCATTAGCCATGTTTATTTTGATACAAAAGGAAAAAACAAAGGATTTACATATTCATATTATTTTAGCTTTAGGCCCTATTTGATAAAATTATTGTTCCAGTATTATCATATGGTTGTGAAATATGGGGATACGAAAATTTAAACAAAATAAAATATTTTTTTAAAATTATTTATTTCACTTAAAAAGAAGTACAATGACAAACATGATTATGGTGAAACAGGACGTTATTCCTTATCAATTGCAGTCTTTGTCCGAATGATTCGATTTTGGGCTAGTTTGTTTCAATTTCCTGTTGAGAAAATGTCGGTTAGGTTCTATTCTTCCGTGTTACATTTGCACAATAGCGCAGTAACTGTGTTTCTCTGGTTAACGTGCATTAAAAACATACTTGTACAAATCTGGTTTTGACTGTGTCTGGAGCAATCAATCTTTTACAGACGTCAAAACATTATGTGGGAATCTCAAAAATAGATTGCAGTGCTCTTTTCGGCAATCGTGGCAACATGACATTGAAATTAGCAGTAATTTTTTTTTTCGACAAATTTCTATAAAATCTGATTTTAAGGAGGAGAAGTATATTTCTAGCTTACCGGATGTTCATATTTACTCTCTTATAAAATTTAGATGTTCTAATCATAAATTGCCAATTAAAGTAGATCGTCGATTTGCTATTCCAAAAGAAGAAAGGCTGATGTAATAAACGTGACATGTCTGCAACAAGTGATGAATTTCATTTTATCATTGAATGTTCATCATACGTTACTTTGTGCAACACGTATTTGCCAAAAAGATTTCTCTCCACAAAATCTGTCTATAATTTTTGTCAAATGATGTCTTCTACTAATCGAAAACAAATACTTCTATTGTCAAAGTATGTTAAATTATCTCAAGTGTTGTAAATTGTTGGTCTATGTCAGCATTGAGTAGCAATTCATGTTTTAACACACACTTCTCCATACCCCCAAAGGGGCAAAGGGAATAGTTCTTGTATTGTATTGTATTGTATTGTATTGTGTGTGCATGTATGTGTGTAGTGTGTGTGTTGTGTGTGTGTGGGGGGGGGGGGGGGGCGCGCGTGTGTGTGTGTGTGTGTGTGTGTGATGTGCGTGCGCGCGCGCGCGCGCGCGCGCGTGGTGTGTGTGTGTATGTGTGTGTGCGTGCGTGCGTGTATGTGTGTGCGTGCGTGTGTGTGTGTGTGTGTGTGTGTGTGTGTGTGTGTGTGTGTGTGTGTGTGTGTGTGTGTGTGTGTGTGTTGAGCAGTGCCTTGAGGAAATATTTCCTAAGTTTGCTTTGAGGAAATATTTCCCTTTTTTTTAATCGTGAGAAAAAAAAAAATCATTTAGCCGTATGTTGTGTATGCTGTGCTAGTTTCCGCTGAGTAAATTTGATATTAACGAATACTGTGCTTACGGTGTTCAGTTCAGATCAATAGCTTTATTTGACGTCTATTCATCATGGACGATGTAAGACGATAAAATGGCATGTTCAGTAGTGTCACGTACACGTGTACGATCTATCAAACAGAATTCACGTGTAGATGCAGGTATCTTCATAATCTCGCAACTTCGGTTTGAGCAATTTCTTGCTTCAGTGTCAACAGTGCATGAATCATACAAAATCTAGCTACATTTGGATAGTTAGCAGTACTGAGATTGTTCTGAACCCTTGTTAACATTGGACAATCCACTTACAGGTGAGTGAACAAAAGAAGTCTTTTGCAGATGTTTACATGACATTACTAGACACAGTAATGGTCACATATTCAGCTTACATGTAGCAAAAGCGAAAAGTGGAAAAGTCCATGAAAAAAGGCAATATACAAAAGAAGACATAAAACAAGATGCAAAAGAAAACAAAATGCCTATTCAAAGGAATACGAACCAAGCAAGTGAATTTTCGACATCGAAGTCATCTCAGACTGTACACAGAGGTCTTGATTTGAACTCCTTTGCAGTGTAATGCACATATGTGTATCGTAGCATAGAATATCATCGCTCTCCATGTGTACGCTGTTTGTATGTATGTGTTGCACATTGAAAGAACCGAAGAAAGTTCCTTTTATCAGTTCACTGGCTAATGAAGAAACATGATTCTTGAATAAACAACGGACGCTGAAAGTGCACAAAACAATACCACTCAGATTGCAGTAAGAAAGGTAGAAATGCAAAAAGATGTGAATGAAGCATGAATAAAGACATCAATCATCATCAGATGTGAATGAAGAATGAATATTGACATGTTATTCATGTTATTTGTTTTGATTGTTATTATCATCACCATATTATTATTATTAATATTATTATTGTTATTGTTATTATATTATTATTATTATTATTGTTGTTGTGTTGTTTGTTATTATTATTATTATATCATTATCATCATCATCATCATCATCATAATTACTATTATTATAACTATTATTATTTTTATTGCTATTGCTGTTGTTGTTGTTGTTCTTACTTGTTGTTATTGATATTATTATTATCATTGCTATCATCATCATCATCATCATCATCATCATCATCGTCATCATCATCATCATCACCATCATCGTCATCATCACAATCATTTCCACCACCACCATCACCAATGTTACTAGGATTATCATAATTATGATTGCTATCATATCATTATAATCGTGTTTACTTACACAGCACCTACCCTCGCTGAGAGAAACCAAGCTCTAAGACCTTTTATAGTCCACGCTTTCAAGCTTTTGGTTGCCTCTATGGATAGAAGCGTCTTTCGTGTACACAGTTGGTTGCCTCTATGGATAGAGGCGTCATTCGTGTAGACACAGTTGGTGCCTCTATGGATAGAGGCGTCTTTCGTGTACACAGTTGGTTGCCTGTATGGATAGAGGCGTCCAAAGAGCTGCATGCCTGCTGACTCTTCGGTCAGTCGTGTTTCCCGTTCTGTCCAGTCAGTATCAGTCTTGGCTATTCCTTCATTCTTTCGATTCTCCATGCAATGTGCGTGCTATAAGTAACGTGCCAGCCACCCAGATGGCTAAACTGACCTACTCGTCCAAAAGTTGTATTTTACATGTATGCAACATGTTACGCGTGTGTTTACACACACGGAGCCTCGGTTTATGGTCTCATTCAAAGGATTGAAAAGGCCATTGTCTCAGAACCAATCTCAGGGGGCCCTACTTCGCAAGCACTTCTTCAACCCTCACCCCCCCCCCCCCCCCCCCCCCCCTCCCTCCCTGCGCATACCCTTCCCCGTACCAAAACGGACCGTCAGAGATTCGAACCCACAACTCCAGGGTCACCAGGATTACGTGACCAGCACAATATTAACTGAGCTGAAATAGACTGCAACATTATTAAAAAAAACAAAAAAACATAAAAAAAAAAAAAAGCAAACATACGAACAACAATAACAACAACAACAAAAGAAGAAAGAAAGGCAAAGTACAATTGATCCAAAATGCACAGTAACGATTACTGGAAGCGTAATACGAAACAGAATGAATTATGGCACATAGATTTTCAGATGCTACAAGCGACACACAGAAAGGGAATGAAGCTGGACACTGATCCTGTCTGCTTCATTTCTTTTGTGCTATAGATGGTGTGTGTGTGTGTGTGTGTGGGGGGGGGGGGGGGGGGGGGGGGGGGGGGGGGGGGGGGTATGACTGAACGACATAGCCCGTTAAAAAACAATAGTCTTTATACTGGTCAGAGTTCGGGGTTTCAGTAAAGGTCAAGTAGTAACAACCAAGTTTGAACAGATGAAAATTGGCTGTGTGTAGAAAAAAAAAAACATTGGATAGGAAAAAGATTATGATCCTGAAATGAGGAGTCAGCAAATTAGTTCAGTGTCATATGCCGGCAGAAATAGCAATATGATGCATGACTTGTGGACTCCTTGTGTTTCTACGCCACTGGTAGGGCACTAGAATTTTGGAGTGAAAAGTCTAGCAGACGACAGGAAAGCGAAGGGTCATGTGGATCGTGCTGGCATAGAAAAAGGAACGGAACGGACATGACACATGCCTCAGAGTCAGGTATGGTATGGGTCAAGGGCTGGTCAGTACGATGAATATGTTTTGGCACTGGCTGGTCTTCTGAGAGAAAAGCCAGGTGCAGCTTTGAGTGTGATAGAGAATACATAGCGTTTTGGGCCTAAACTGTAACCATAAACTCAAAACTGAAAGCTCTGGGTTTTCAAAACGGATGCAATTTGGTGCCAACTTCCTTCTTCGCTTGAGAAGAGACGAAGCACGCGCGAACTGCCCAGTTAGCCGTGTGACAGACTGACTGACCGAGTACACCGAAGCTGAAGCGGGCAGTTGGTAAAGATTCCTCCGTGTGGGCAACTTGAAAAGTGGTCGGTAAAGGTGAGTGATGAACAAGGGGAATGGGGGGCACACATGACTAGGGGGCACGGGGGGGGGGGGGGGGGGGGGGGGGGGGGGGGGGGAATGATTGACCTAAAGAACGCGAAACGTCTTATTGCTTTGAAACGCATTTCCGATCATGTGCGGGCTTCATACAAAGACACGGATACCCAGACCGCCAGCATTTTGCGTGTGTGTGTGTGTGTGTGTGTGTGTGTGTAATGTTAGTAGGCATCCTTCAGTCTCGAAGAAGACTACGGAGTTGCGCTCTAGGTGTCTGTTCTGGTACAGCGAGATGGTGTGGCTGGCCAGTCCAATGCGGGAATGACAGTCCCTGTGGCAGAGGGCACAGGTGAAGTCTGACGCTGGTCTGTCTGCCTGGGCTGCAGCCTTTCTTCTCATTCTGTTTTCCCTGTGCTGCTGAGCGAGTGTCTCTTGGAACTTGGAGAGACCTTTCTGCACATTCTGTCTTCAGGCTGACCGTTCGAGGGGCTGTTTGCGTCCCAGTTGTTCTGGTCGATGTTCAAGGCATTATCACGGGTGCTGTACGTGGAACTAGTCACAAAAAGCTGTTGGAAGAGTCAGGATTTTGTACTGAAGGAGGAGCTTCGTCGCAGACACAAAATAATAATGTTCCATAAGATAGTTCACAATGTCTGCCCTAACTATCTCTGTGACCTAATGCCACCCCTGGTTTCTGCATTATAATCCATATCACCTGCGAAGACCCTTGGAGAGACTCATTCCTCGACACCAAACAGATATATACCACAGATCCTTTTTCCCTTCAACTGTATCCATCTGGAATACCCTTTCTACTGCTATTCAACAAACCCAGTCTCTCAGCTACCTCAACACTACCTTTCCTCTGCAGACACTCTTGTCCCACCTTACTACTACCACGGAAATAGAAAGGAACAAATAATTCACTGTCGACTCAGGCTTGCAATGAGTGAACTAAATTATGACCTGTACAATCGCCACATTCATAACGATCCATCATGTGCGTGTACTTATCCCCAAGAAACTGCCGAACACTTCCTCTTGTACTGCCCTTTTTACACTATACATCGAACAAACACCATCCACAGCTTCCTAGAGAACTGATTTCTGTTCGTAATTTGTTATTTGGTAATGGTTCTTTCAACATGGAAACTAATATTCATATTTTTGAAATTGTTCACAAATTTATTTCTCTAACAAAGCGTTTTGATTTGTAACATAATTCCTAAGACTATTTCCAACTGCCCCTCTGGTCACATCGGGGGGTACATATATGGATTTGTTGACCTGCTGCTATTGTGTCTTTTTCTTTTCTCATCGTCACTAGTCTGCATTCTCAATGCAGCCTGGTTAACATTTAGAATTGTGTCCTGACATTTTATTGACAAGACTCATGAACTGACTGTCCCGCGAACTGATATTCAGTTATAGAAACTGGTTGCCCTCTTTTATATAACTTGGCATACACCTCCACTTTCGTCACACTTATGTACTTTCTCTATTACCTCTCCATCATTTATTTTTCACTCCTGTTGTCGGGTTCTGTTTGATTGTTTATTCATACTTTTTTTGTTTGTTTGTTGTTGTTTGTTTTGTTTTGTTTTTCTTTTTCCTGTTTGAAACTTCACGTTGCTGTAACAAAATGCTTTGCTGTTCAGACGTCCGTCGCAAATTCATTGTGTGCATTCGCTCATAAGATAGGGCTTTATATAAGTATTTCTTGTTGCCCTGTCTCATTTACTTTTGTAACATTTGTGACAATGTTGAAATAAAATTCTGTTTAAAGCAAGGCTTTTAGGTCCTTCTTGCACACGTCTTTGAATCGCAGCTGTGGTCTGCCTGTGGGACGTTTTCCTTGCACAAGTTCTTCATAGAGGAAGTCTTTAGGGATCCGTCCATCATCCATGTGCACGACACGGCTGCGCCAGCGCATACGTCTCTGTTTCAGCAGCGTGCACATGCTGGTGCATCCGGTTCTTTCCAGGACAGTGTTGTTTGGGACCTTGTCCTGCCAGGTGATGTTCAGAATGCGTCGGAGGCTACGCATATGAAAAGCATTGAGCTTTTGCTTTTGTCGGGCACGCAAAGTCCAAGACTCGCTGCCATACAGGAGGGTGCACACGACGCAGGCTCCGTAGATCTGGATCTTTCTGTGTTCGGCCAGCTTGCTGTTGTTCCATGCTTTCTTTGCCAATCTGATCATGGTGGTAGCTGCATTGCCGATGCGCCTGTTGAGCTCTGCGTCAAGTGAGAGGGTTGTCTGAGATAGTTGAGCCCAGATAAACAAAGTCATGGACGACATCCAGTTCATGGTCATTGATGCTGATGACTGGGGGAGAGTCAACATCCTGTCGCATGACCTGTGTTTTCTTCAAGCTTATGGTAAGCCCGAAGTCTTGGCAGGCATCGCTGAAGCGAGTCATGAGCTGCTGTAGGTCCTCGGCTGAGTGGGCGGTTACTGCTGTGTCGTCTGCAAAGAGGAAGTAACGCAGGCACCTCAGCTTGACTTTATTCTTTGGCTCTTAGTCTGGAGAGGTGTTGAAGAGCTTTCCATCTGCCTGGTTCGGAGGTAGATATCTTTAGCTGCAGGACCAGATGCCTGTTTCCGCATCACAGCAAAGAAGATTCCAAACAGGTTGGGAGCCAGGACGCAACCCTGTTTCACTCCGCTCCGTATGTTGAAGGCAGCTGATGTTGAACCATCAAAGACGACGGTGCCTTTTATGCCTTTGTGGAAGGATCTGATGATGCTGAGAAGTTTGGGTGGACATCCAGTCTTGGGGAGGATCTTGAAGAGGCCATCCCTGCTGACCAGATCGAAAGCCTTTGTGAGATCTGTGAAGGCAATGAAGAGTGGCTGCCTTTGCTCCCTACATTTCTCCTGAAGTTGTTTA
>JADBJO010010621.1:42500-45000 GCA_016801955.1 Conus betulinus | reverse complement strand
CTCCTATGTTTTCAACAGCAGTTCTCCTCCCTCTCCCTTCACCCTCCCCCCTGCCCCCCCCCCCCCCCCCCACTCCCTCCCTCCCCGTATCCCCATCCCACTCCTCACGTCGATCTATTCTTTATAGTTTTCTTTAAGCCTGTATGAGGAAGGTCGTCACATTTTGAGGTGTTTTTTTCCCCACTGCATTTAATCGTGAGCGATTCCTTCATGAATTTTACCTCTGTTTCATGATGAATGAATGAAGGGATAAATATATACACAAATACATACATACTTTTATGCATACATATACGCATACATACATAACGAATGCAAATGAATAAATTAATTCATACACGTATACACACATACACACGTACATACACACATTACGTACATGAATAAATGAATAAATACACGAGAGAAAAAAAATCGATAAATAAATATATAAACAAAAGTATAATAAATACATAAATGAATAAAAAAATAAATAAATTAATTAATTAATAAGTAAATCGTAAAATGAAAATAAAACGACTCGCAACAGCCACGATGCGCGCCTCTGGTGACAATGAGTTCCAGAAGAATCGGAGTTTCGTTCTGTACGGTTGTGAGTTCTGGAATTTCTGGGAAGCTTGCATCTACGTTTCATGTCTTCAGACTGTCAGATATTTGATTTCTCTTTGGTGAAGGTGTAAGTGTGTGTGTGTGTGTGTGGTGGGTGGGGGGGGGGGGGGGGGGGGGGGGGTGCGTGCGTACGTGCGTGTATGTGTGAATGTTGTGCGAGAAAGCCTAGAAAGACAGTTGATAATATTATGCTCATTGTTATATTTGAAACAACTTGTAAATTATTCTTGGTTTGCTTCTGAGTAATTGTGCATTGATCTGTGTGTATTCCGGGGTGTTTTTTGTCCGGGATCACTCAAAGTCTTTTGGCTTTTATGATGTGTGGGAGTGTGGTGATGTATGCATGTGTGCGTGCGTGCTTGTGTGTGTGTGTGTGTGTGTGTGTGTGTGTGTGGTGTGTGTGTGTGTGTGGTTATGACTTCAGTGTGCGGATGCAAGAGTGGTTGATGGTTTATAAAAAGATATTTTTCATCCAATAGACTCCTATTAATCTCTTCTGCTCTGTTTTATCCTTATAAATGTATTGATGTCTGTGGATGTTTTTAAAATTGAAGTTTTTATTCTAACACAATTTTTCTTTTGGGCCTATATTTATGTATAATTTTATTCGTTTCAGCTCATTCTATATGTACGGAAGAGAGGGGTGAGGGTAGACGGTGGCGAGAGAAAGGGGGATGTAGAGGAAAAGTAGGGAGAGAGGGGCGAGGGAGAGGGATGTAGAGAGAGAGAGAGGGAAGGGAAGGGGATCTGGAGAGTAGAGAGAGAGAGAGAGAGAGAGAGAGAGAGAGAGAGAGAGAGGAGAGAGAGAGAGAGAGAGAGAGAGAGAGAGAGAGAGAGAGAGAGAGAGAGAGAGAGTTGCTTTGGTTCGAATTGTTACGGTAGGGTCTATAATAATTCCTTGTCAATGTCCTGTTGGGAAAGGAAGGAAGGAGGGGCGATTGAAAGTGAGAGCACAAAAAGACACACGAGTTTTGTTTGTTTGTTTGTTTTCAGGTCTCCTGGGCTTGTGTGTGTCCTATTGGTTTGAATGCACTTTATGACCACTTTAAAAATATGAATCTTCAGTTTGATGATGATGGGGTGGAAGATGATGCTGAATGTGATATAAACTTTGATCTCGAGTTTTTGAATAGACCAATCGAGGATGTAGATGTAGAATCAGCAGTGCAGAAATTGAAAAATGGGAAACTTCCAGGTGATGACAGGAGAATAAACGACGAATATATTAAGAACAGCGTGCCCTTAATGACAACAATTTATCGTAAACTTTTCAATAAAGTTCTTAACTCAGGTGTGTGATTCCTGAAGAACGGGTAGTGGGACTTGTTCTACCAATCTACAAAGGGAAAGGCAATAAGACGACTGTGACAATTATCGTGGAATAAAACTGCTTAGCTGCGTAGTAAATTGTTTACGACGATTTTGAAAAATCGATTACTGATTTTCTTGAAAGTAATAAGCTGCTTTCTGAAAGTCAGGCTGGTTTTCGTCGTGGCCATTCCACATTGGATCATTTATTTGTTTTGAAAAGCCTTGTAGATATTTGCGCTGCAAAAAAAAAGCAATTGTTTTGTGCTTTTGTTGACTTTAGGAAGGCTTTTGATTCTGTGTGGAGATTAGGACTATGGCAAAAACTTTGTAAAGCAAAGAGTGAATGGTAAGATTCTCCAGGTGATTGTAAACATGTATCATCAAATCAAATCGCGTGTTTTCATAAGCGGTAACAAAATTTGATTATTTTAGTAGTTATAGAGGCGTGCGGCAAGGAGAAAATTTGTCTCCGGTTCTTTTTTCCTTGTTTTTGAATGACCTCGAACAATATTTTTCTGATCACAATTGTACTTCGTTAAATATTGATTTAGATCTTCCTGATGCAGACTGAAGCAGTTAT
>JADBJO010010621.1:35000-37500 GCA_016801955.1 Conus betulinus | reverse complement strand
TATGGCTTTGCAGTCGTCGTACCCGCTTTTCTACTTCCTCTTTTTGAAAGATCCGACCAAACCGTGCGGTCAGTATTCTACAGGTCTGGTCCCGACGCATGATTTCACGAAGTTGACAGCTAGCGCTGCACTGATATTGGTCGTTCCTCACCTTTTCATTGTCATTTCGTTCATTCCACTTGTAGTCCGCTGCTTCTCAAGGCGAGGCAGAGGCCAGCAGGGTGTTGTCGTGCCTCTCTCTGTCTCAGAGTCTGAAGTGAACGGAGAGAAAGCCGCGTGGCCTGCATGACAACTCGGACGCAGAGTCACCTTGGCAGGATGCCCCGTCCGCTCACTGGGGGAGCAACCTGAATGCCAGGGAGCAAATGCTGGCTCGAGGAACACGGCAAGGAGCAGCTGATGAGGAAACTGGGCGGCAACAACTGACCAACGATGCACAGACCACTCCGGCGCTGGACGTTGAAGACCCCCAGCATTTTCCCAAGGTCATTCTCGCTGCAGCTATCGGGGAGCTCGTCCTGAACTTTTTGATGATTTTTCTGTTGCACGTGCCCATGGATTTAACTTGGGAGGATTCCTCTCAACTCTTTGTCTCTGGCTATTTGATGCATATGCTGACAGGAGTCTTCCTCCCCATCTGCTGGCTAAAGGACATCAACATGATGCGCAGAGCTGCTGGAGGTGGTGGTGGTTTTAATGGTGGTGGTGGTGGTGGTGGTGGTGGTGGTGGTAGCGGCGGTGGAGATGGTGGACGTCACACAGCTTTTTCGGCCCGCCGAAGAATCTCAAATGTAGATTAGCATTGGAGTGAAATGTAGTTGACATCTTTTCATTTTTCACCTTTCACATAGATGCGTCATGAATAGTTGCCTGCAAAAAGAAGCGTGCTGCCTGAAAACAGTGTAGCCGGCCGTTTTGTTCGACCCGGCCGTTTTGTCCAACCTCGGACAAAACGGCTAAAACCCGGCTGTTTTGCCCGACTTTCAATCTTTTGTCGGACAAAACGGCCTGGTTGCGCAAAACGGCGGGCTCTAGCGGCCGTTTTGTCCGATGTATTTTCTAATTGTTCTTTTGCCCAGTTTGGGGGTGCGTCAATTGTTTTTGTCCAGGACCCCAACGGTTTGACACTGTCACCTCAAATTTTGTATCGTGATCTGCCACCTGTCTCTCTCTCTGTCTCTCTCTCTGTTTGTCTGTCTGTCTGTCTGTTGTCTGTCTGTCTCTCTCTCTCTCTCTCTCTCTCTCTCTCTCTCTCTCTCTCTCTCTCTCTCCTACAGCCAAGTAAAGAAATCACGAGAATAAGACCCACTCTCGATAGTCATGGCCCCTGACGGCCAATGGTCAGCTTAAGACGCCAAATTGGCCACCTGGGGGCATGACGGCCGAAATGGGTTTTTTTTTCCACGTGATTTCTTTACTTTGGGGTAGACAGACAGAAAAAAAAAAACAACAACCAAAATCCCCCCCCCCCCCCCCCCCCCCCCCCCCCCCCCCCCCCCCCCCCCCCCCCCCCCCGCCCCCCGGCCAAAAACAAACAAACAAACAAACAAACAACAAAACAGAACGCGACGAATTTATACTTCTTTGCCAGTGAAATATCGGGACAAAACGGCTGCTTACTTAGAGTCGGCCATTTTGTCCAACCAGGTCGTTTTGTCCGACAAAAGATTGAAAGTCGGACAAAACAGCCGGGTTTGTCCGAGGTATGACAAGAACGGCCGGGTCGGACAAAACGGCCGGCTACAAACAGTCTAACTGAATTCGCTTTTTGTAGGGCTGTTTGACTGGTTCGTGAGTTCACTGAGTAGACTAATGGCTACTGCTTTTGATGTTGTTCCCCCCTATTGCCCTGTCTTGTGCCATCAAGCTCAGAAAGGAATCTGACTTTGAATACCAAAAGTCTCAAGCTTCCTGTCTTTAGACAGTGTTTAGGAATGAAGGGGGGGCGAAGACATTCTATTTTCTATTTGCGTAAAAGTTAAAACCTGAGATAAAAACAACACTCTCACTGCTAAGAAGGTAAGTTAGTCCTTTTGTTGCCGAAAGACGTTTTGGATAGCACATTTCGGTGTAGATCTTTCTCCTGTCAGCTTAGAGAAGAGAGAGAGAGAGAGAGAGAGAGAGAGAGAGAGAGAGAGAGAGAGAGAGAGAGAGAGAGAGATGTAAAAGGTAGATAGAAAATAAGTACCCTTGAGAAATCTGTTCTTAAGTCACAGTATCCTGCGCGTGTCACAAAAAGGAGAATGTTTACATTGTGACATAAGTACAACAGTATGATTTCACGCAACGACGTTGAAGTAATACCTGTGAAGGAAGGGTACGATTGAACTAAATGAGCTGTGCCAAGAAGTTCTGACACCTGCCACTGTCTTTATATGCATTCTTCGAATGCAGACAGCACATCAATTACTATGACCACCACGGTGATCGCTTCAATGAAGACTTCATATTGTGTAAAAACCTTCTTTCAGTACTGTATGAACATACAAAATGCATGTCG
>JADBJO010010621.1:17500-27500 GCA_016801955.1 Conus betulinus | reverse complement strand
CTCAGCTGCCTGAGATTCACCGAAGCATATGGTGTATTATTTTCACGGCACTGACTCATCAACTAGGATCTTTCCAACGTGCGCAAAAAAAATATGAAAACAATTTCATGTACCTGAGTCCACCCTGTTCTGAATGGCCTCATCTGCTCACGCTTGAAGTCAGCAGAGTTTTTGTTCCGTCCATTGTCCAGAAACTCGTGACTGCTCTTCCTGCCATCTTTATCTAGCCCCAGCTGACACGTGGGAATGGAATGTGGACACATCTGGCCCACCTGTGGTTCACCTCAGAAGCAGATCATGGCGCTGTATGACAAGGCATGGGAAAAGAATGTAAACACAACTGCTCGGGCCAGGGGCTGGCCCAGACTCTATAAACAGCGGCAGTGTAGTTAATTGATATGTTTACATGGCTATGTTTTATATCAATGTCGTTTCCACCACATCCTCATGAGGGGCCATGGCCTGTAAGAAATAAACCGATTCACTGTATGTTTTTGCTTGTGTAAAGCTTTTCATATTAGGAATGCAATGTATAGATAACTGATATGCTTACATACTCTGTTTTCTGGTTTACATTTTTGAAATGCAATAATCGTTTACACTACCCCTTCATGTGGGGCGATGGCCTTTAGGGAATCAAATCTCTCTCTCTCTCTCTCTCTCTCTCTCTCTCTCTCTCTCTCTCTCTCTCTCTCTCTCTCTGTCTGTCCACACACACTCACACCCTTCGTGACCTTCCCTCAGTCCCCTGTGTGTCTTTCTCCTTTCAACCCTGCCTTTCTGTTCGCATCGCTGTCTGCCTGCTTGTCTCCTTTCCCTCCCCTTTCCCTCCCAAGTCATCCTCCCATCTCCACCCCACCACTCTCCTGAAGGCTCCAGGACGTCTGTTTTCTTCATTAAACAAAGTGTGTTTCCAAACGGTTCCTTTGGGGGTTATCTGGATGTCCTGAGACACAACTTCTGGACTATACGGAGTGACGACAGAGTTTGCTTTCCAAGTCCTAATCCAGGGATAGAGATTAGGTCCAAAACACTTTGTGTTTCCGGTTACATCCACAGTTGTCTGGGCTCAGACCTTACAAGACGCTCACCGCACGCACAAACAATGATGATAACGGCACAACCAATGTTAGGTGACTACTCAAGGTCTGACCAGCAGGTTGGGCTAATGCATAGGTCAGACATCTGTGGGCTAATGCATAGGTCAGACAACTGCTAAGTCGTGGCCATCAGGCCCTTTTCTTAAATTCTCTGATCCTAGTTACTAATTCATGTATCCATCAGCTTTAAATCGTGCGCAGTGTGGTCTCAAAATTGAGCTGATGTGGTGTAGCGTTTATTAACTTGGCATGCAGTGACGCCTCCTTGATGAAACTGAAACAGAAACATACTTTAGAAGATGGACTCTCATTTGTACAAATCCATCTTACAGTCCGGCCGTTATTGTTTCTCTACACTACTTTTGAGGCGGTTTGCAATTTCATAGTATACAAATACATTTTACACATAACCTACCCTGCCCTTCTCCTTCTCTTCCCCCATACCCTCCCACCCCACCCCATTACTTACTGACATGTATTGTCTGTTAGATTTTTTCACCTCAAAATCCCAGCGTACCACCAATAGTGAAGGCAGGCGATTGGCCTCTCTACCCCTGCTTATGACTCTCATAGAACTAATTCATTAATCCTAAACCCCAGGGCTACATTCTCTTTTTTCCCACACTGGATTTTTCTCTTGTCAGAAAAGCAAGGCAGCCTCTCTCTATGCAAACAGCTCTGTCACTACCTGACCTCTACCTTAAACCTGAACTGTGACCTAAGCACTTGCTGAACAGTGGGAGAATATCATGTACAGGCAGTCGATTGTGACGACTGTTACAACGAAAAATTTTTTTTGCTGTCCCAAACTCTGTGCCACCTCAGAGAGACAGTGCACACAAGCCGCTCATTCTGACACCCCATCTACAGACGCAGCCCGGTCGGTCCTGCTGCAGCCCCGACATCGGCAATCCACAGGGAGCAGTCAATGTCAAGTCGTCAAGAGGCAACCCACCGGAAGAGACACTGCACTATTGCCGAGTCACTTCGGTTGTGTTCAGTGGCGCCAGTTCTGATCTAACGTACGCAGGACACCACCTACTAAGCCCCCTACTGACGACAATAATTGCTAAGTTGCGGAGCCGGCGTGACTGAGATCTCCCTCCGAAAGGCGCCACAACGTCCGTCCAACGACAGCCCCCTTGGACTCGCCAATGCCAGTGACCCCGACGGAACAAAACCAAGTCCACAGACGTGGAGAGGACATCGAAACCGAGGTCAGCATGAGAGCAGGACATGAACGGCCAGAAAAGTTGAGGCTTTTTTATGCTGATCGACGAGAATGAGGATGATAAAGATGATGCTACGGATTTCCATTTCGGTCTGAAACTACACGACAGGCTGTTCTCTACGCTTCCTTTCATAATGTATCCCGGCATCAACCAGGCCTGAGATAGAAAGACACCTGCAGTGTTTGTCAGGAGATATGAGCAACACTCTCAGAAACGCATCCATTAAGTGGATGAAACTCGACTATGTGGTTCCAGTCTTCCCAGCTGAGCCCGTAGCAAACTCAACTCTGGGTAGAAGCCGCTTGGGGCAGAAAAATCCCACATGACTCTGATGGGAATCAAACCCGCGACCTCCCAGCCAGGAGTCCACGACGCTAACCACTTGGCCATGGATGCTGGTGCGAAAATTTCAAAACTTGTGTTCTTGGAAGTTCTGCACTGGACTCCAAACACAGACTGAAGTGAATGACAAGAGCTGATCTCACCCCTGGTTGAGTCAGATGCAAATAGGCGAAAGGACAATTCTAGTATTATTTTTAATGTCTTCCCTTTCAGCAGAAGATCTGGATATTAATCTTATATGTCTGTTCTCCCTCTCAGTAGAAGATCTGGACATCAATCTTTATACATCCACTGGAGCAGTTCAAAGGAGAGGTGTGTCCTTTAGCAAAATCCATAGATCCTCCGTCGATCATCCAGATCCTCTCAAGAAAGCATAAAAACAACGTACAACGACCATTTTTGAAATATATGGAAGCTTCTGGAAACAAAATCAGGAACCTTCTGGAAGCGTCTTTCGTGGTTTCAGGATGATTTTGGCATTTCAAAGAAACGTCTGGGGAAACGTGATCTGGTGCACTAGCGTCATCTGCGGAACGTCACACATCTACAGCAAAATCCTGACACACCAGTAAAGGGTGCAAAAGTAAAAGCCATCTCGATGGCTGAGAGCAAAAACCGTACATCTGGAAAATGCCTCATTCGAGTAGAATGAAACTGAAATTCAGAAAAAAAATCTTACTTTAATTGTATGCTGCAAAAACACAATCACTTTCTGCATGTGATTCCTTTTGGTGTCATTTACTTTATAACATGTTGCTGAGCTGTTGAGTGTGAGAACAAAAGTTTTTTTTTCTGAATTTGTAAGATATAATTGATGGAGTTGCTTTGAATGGTAAAAACCAAACAACTAAATATGTTCTAGTTTTGTTGCATGTTGACCAAAATGACCATGCCAGATCTCCTCAAGACAGCCACCAACAGAAGAGCCTGGAGAGAAACGGCGGCTGCCTCATCACGTCCCCCCCAACGACCCCAGCGGTCAGGGGAATGACTGACTGCTACACATTTTCAGAAAAAATCGGTCAAGTGCTTTGTGAGATATTCCATTGAAAAGAAAAACCGCTATGGACCATTATATCCGTTAGTAACGAATATAACGGTAAAATAAAACATCGGGCATCATCTGTGACCCATAATGAACATACCTACAAATTTTTTAGAAAGATTGGCCAAGTTCTTTCTGAGATATTCCGTTAGAAGAAACCTGTTATAGGCTGTTATAGCCATTAGCAATGGTTATTACGGTGAATAAAACACCGGACATCATCCCTGGCCCATAATGAACATACCTACAAATTTTCAGAAAGATTGGCCGAGTACTTTCCAATATATTCCATAAGGAAGAAAAAACCCTTATGGGCCTTTATAGCCGTTAGTAACAGATATAATGGTTTAATAAACATCGGGCATCATCCGTGACCCATAATGAACATACGTACAAATTTTCAGAAGGATCGGCTAAGTACTTTCTGAGATATTCCATTAGAAAGAAAAAAAAAAAAAAAAAACGTTATGGGTCATTATAGCCGTTAGTAAACGGTGAAATAAAACATCGGGCATCATCCCTGGCCCATAAAGAAATACCTACAAATTTTCAGTAAGATCGGCCGAGTGCTTCCCGAAATATTCCATAAAGAAGAAAAACCGTTATTGGCTGTTATAGCCGTTAGTAACGAGTATAACAGTAAAGTAAAACATCGGGCATCATCTGTGACCCATAATGAACATACCTACAAACTTTCGGAAAGTTCGGCCCAGTGACGGACAGACACAGACGCGCGCGCGCGCGCGCGCGCGCACACACACACACACACACACACACACACACACAGAGCATTTCCTCGTTTTCATTCTAAGTATTCCCTGTTCTATAAGAACTTGGGGTACAAAAACAAAAAATGTCGACATAAAGATTTTTTTACGTCTTCATCTCTTAGATCCATACTTGGACTCAAACTCTCACACACACTTACACACATACATATGTGCGCGCGAGCGCGTGAGAAAAGAGAGATGTATACTTAGGTTGTGTATATATTCCACCGGAACACTCTTCCTTCGGCAAGGACTACACTAGACGCATATGGGACTCATTAGAAAGTGACATTGAAGAACTAACAACAAAAGCAATGTCCTCCTGTGTGGTGACTTTAATGCAAGGACAGGCAATCAAACCGACTTCGTTAGCCTGGACAATGAGAAGAATTATTATGATTTACCTGCTGACTATCATTTGATAACGTCATAAAAAGACAGTCGATGGACCTCTTTACTAATAAGAACGGACGTCGTTTATGTAACATGTGCATTGAAAATCAAATGTGTATTTTGAATGGGAGAGTGCTTGGAGATCTTGCAGGATTGTACACTTGTCATAATTCACAGGGAAGCAGCGTAGTAGATTATTTCCTTTGCTCACAATATTTGCTTAGACATGTGTTAAACATGAAAGTAACTGACCTGACACGACATTCTGACCACTGCCCACTAGAGTTATTGATCCAACTACCCATAGATAATGAAAATACATTACACAAAAGACAAGCCTCTCTCACAACCCACGATGAACAACAGTCACGTAAAGACCTACTTCATAGGAATTCTACAATAAACACAGAAGACTATCTAGTATATTTCAGTGGGATGAAAAGTCTGCCGAAAAAGTAGTAGCAACCTCTAAAATGCCCAACATACGCACCATGATCCAAAATATCAAGACCGACATTGTGACACAACTTGCAACAAATGAACATGACATCGACATAAATACGACTATTGAACATATAACGAATATATTTTCAACCACAGCAAAGATGGCGCTTAGACAAAGACGGATAGGAAAAAAATCTAGACATAGAAAGAAGAAGTGGTTCGACAGAGACTGTCATTCCCAAAGAAGAGAGATAAAGATCACTACTGAACGCGGTCAACAGAAACCCCCAAAATAAACAACTAAGGCAAAAATACTTTTCACAATGTAAAATATATAAACGACTTTTAAAGAAAACCAAGAAAACATATCGGAACAAACTCCTTAATTCACTAAACGAAGCCCTAGAAACTGATCCCAATTCAATATGGAAAACCGTTCGGGAACTGCAAACATACGATCATGAAATCTATGGTCAAAAAATTGTCTCAGCGCGAACAAATGGTTTGAACATCTTAAAACACTAATAGGAGAGAAACAGAAGATCGCAGAAAAACGAAAACAAAACAGTTGATGACATGTTAGTAGCATTTAAGAGGTCAAATAATCGTCCTTCTGGGAATTCTGAGTTAGATTATGAAATACTAGAACGGAGGTTAGGAACGCGGTCAGAAAGCTGAAAAATAAAAAATCCCCAGGCAAAGATGGAATTAGAAACGAAATGCTTAAAGCAATGTTACCTGAAATCGCTCCTCTTCTGAAAGACGCGTTTAACTTAATCTTAAAATCAGAAAAATACCCGACCTCTGGAAAACAGGAATCACAGTCCCAGTCTATAAGTCAGGCGGCCAGTCCAACCCCAACAATTACAGAGGCATAACTTTGAATAGTTCGCTTGGAAAAGTGTTTTTGCAACATAATGAATGAAAGGTTAATGAATTATCTTGAGGCAAACCACCTCTTGGCAAAGGAGCAAGCAGGGTTCAGAAAGGGTTCACGGACCACTGATCAAATATTCATATTGTCAAAACTAGTTGATAAGGTACTAAAAGACAGAACTAAAAGGCTTTATTGCTGTTTTGTTGACTTCAGCAAAGCATTTGATAATATATGGCACGAAGCCCTACTGATGAAAATGATGCAAGCAGGAATAACTGGTAAATGCTACCAAATCATACAGGACATGTACAACGGGGCTTCGGTTTGTACAAGAAGCCAATCTGGTTTCACTAAGGAAATATTAATACAAAAAGGTGTTCTCCAAGGTAATACCCTTAGCCCAACCTTATTTAACATATTCATATAAATGACATAGTCGGATATCTCAGAGACCATGATTCCCCACGAATTTCTGACCAAAAACAAGTCGAAATTCCGTGTCTTTTGTATGCAGATGATTTAGCCATCCTCTCTCGACTTCAAACAGGGACTTCAGAGTAAATTAAACCAGTTACACAACTACTGTTTAGACTGGGGAATGAAAATCAACACAGAGAAAACAAAGGTCGTTGTATTCACCAAATCAGATCCAAAGGCACCACTATTCTTCAATTGCGGTGAAAACATAATTGAAACAGTAGATCAATATAAATATCTTGGAGTCATTTTCCATAAAAACGGACATTTTACAGAAGCCCAAGAACACTTAGCAAGACAGGGGAATAAAGCCGCACATACCTTGAAGAGAACGTTTTATGGTCAAAATGTAAATATGAGAACAGTTACAACCCTATTCGACTCATTAGTCTCTCCCATCTTCACATATGGGTCGGAGGTGTGGTTCCCATCCTCTTACCAATACAAAGATGAAATATGTCAAGAAAAGAAAATGCAGCATTTGTTCAAAACCTGTCTTGCAAACAAATTCCACATGAAACCGCACACATTAAATTCTGCAGGCAATTATTAAGAGTTCATAGAAAAGCAATGACATTACCGGTTTTGGGCGAACTGGGGAGATTCCCGATTACTTTTAAAGTGATAACCCAGACTATCGCATTCTGGATACACATATTAGAGTCAGACCAAGACTCTTACCAACAACAGATTTATCAGTCAATGATCTCTCAGGGCACCGAAGAAAGCAAATGGCCGAAGTTTTATACGACAAACCTTGTCAACGATAGGATTACAGCATGTCTGGGAAAATCAAGGTACATTTAGTGTGACTCGCCTGAAGTTTCTAATCAATGCGAAGCTGGAAACGTTTTATATTGAGTTCTGGAAGAAACAAAAGAACGAAAGCACATCCAAGCTCAAATTTTATGCCACAGTTACTACCGAATACAAACAGGCGGCTTATTATTTTGAGCAACACACTGACACAGATTGCAGACGAGCACTAACTAGATTACGAATAAGTGCCCCATGAACTCCAAATTGAGAGGGGCCGTTATACCAACACTGACAGAGAAAACAGATTATGCACACAACATGCCACGTCGTTGAGGACGAACTACATTTTCTCGATGACTGCAAATTATTTGACCAACAACGTTATGACCTAATGACAAGGATCACAAAAACTGATTTTCCACCGCAGACTAACATGACAAAACCCTCAGAGCTCATGTTATTGGACTGCTTCCAACCTGTACTTGCCCAGTATATCCTGTTGTGTTTTTCTCTCTTCGGAGACAGAAAATTTAATCAGACTCTGATACACACTGTGCTTTTTCTTTCTGCTACTAATGTTATGTTGCAAGATGTGACAACGCTGGGATTAGTTTAGTTTAGTTGAATGTCTGAACTTGATCATCTGTGCCCCTGTTCACACACACACACACATACACACACACACTGCGGTTCAGTAAAGGTCAAGTAGTAACAACCAAGTTTGAACAGATGAAAATTGGCCATTTGAAGGGAAAAAAATGGATGGGAAAAAGATTATTTGATCCCGGGATTAGGGGTCAGTAATTAGTTCGATGCCATATGCCCTCAAAAATAGCAGAATGATGCATGACTTGTGGACTCCTTGTGTTTCTACGCCACTGGTAGGGCACATGAATTTTGGAGTGAAAAGTCCAGCAGACGACAGGAAAGCGAAGGGGCATGTGGATCGTGCTGGCATAGAAAAAGGAACGGACATGACACATGCCTCAGAGTCAGGTATGGTATGGGTCAAGGGCTGGTCACTACGATGAATGTGTTTTGGCACTGGCCGGTCTTTTGACAAAAGCCAGGTGCAGCTTTGAGTGTGATAGAAAATACATTGCGCTTTGGGACTAAACTGTAATCGTGGACTCCGACCAAATAGCGTGTGCTGTCTGAACTGAAAGTTCTGGGTTTTCCAAACGTATGCAGTTTGGTGTTACTTCCTCCTTTGCTTTAGAAGAGACGGGGCACGCGAACTGCCCAGTTAGCCGTGTGACTGACTGACTACACCGAAGCAGGCAGTTGGTAAATCTTCCTCCATGGGTACAACTTGAAAAGTGTTCGGTAAAGGTGAGTGATGTATGAATGTTCAAAAAGCACACACACACACACACACACACACACACACACACGACTCGCTAAAGAGGTCTGATAAACATAAAGAGCGCGAAACGTCTGCTTACTTACTACTTTGAAACGCATGTCCGACTACCGCTTGCTTTATGTGCGGGCTTCATACAAAGACACGGATACCCAGACCGCCAGCAATTTGTTTGTCGCGAACTTCGCTTGATATCTAAGCCCTGCGAGGATGAGCACACACACACACACACACACACACACACACACATATATATATATATATATATATATATATATACATATATATATATATATATATATATATATATGTGTGTGTGTGTGTGTGTGTGTGTGCGTGTGTGTGTGTGTGTGTGTGTGTGTGTGTATCCTACGGTAGACAGCTCAACAATAATCTGTAAATGGAGCCCGTTATTGTTGATAAGACGCTACAAATAGAAAGTCACCTGATCTGCTCTGTTTGGAGCTGCGTTGTGAAGTGTGGTGTGTGTGTGTGTGTGTGTGTGTGTGTGTGTGTGTGTGTGTGTGTGTGCGCGCGCGCTTGTGTGTATGTGTGTGTATATGTGTGTGTGTGTGTAAATATGAACTTTCATGTTTGTATATTTTGCTGTGGTATAATGTTTGGTGATTTTGTATACTTTTAGTTTTAATCTGATTGAGAAATGAAACAAAAAAGTGAGCATATACATACGTGAAATGAATTGACCAAGCCAGTTGCTAGCGTTCTCAACACCACCAAAAGTCATGCACATTTATAGTTGTACTTTTACAATTAATATTGTGAATTATACTCCCTCCCCCCCCCCCCCCCTCTCTCTCTCTCTCTCTCTCTCTCTCTCTCTCTCTCTCTCTCTCCAGTCTGACATTCCGCCCAGTTGGTCAGTTCCAGATTTAACTAGAATGACAGGCATGTGTGACATTGAAGCTGGAGATGAACCTCTGCGGGCCGGCACTATAGGACTGATCGAGGCGGAGGAGGGGGCAGGGGGGGGGGGGGGGGGGGGACAAAAATTCTTCCAAAATGGCACAGAAAGACTTTCTCGTCCTAAAACACAAGCAAATGCAAAAGGGGGGGGGGGGGGTTGAGGGGGGGAAGGGGGGGGGGGGGGGGGGGGGGGACAAAATTCCTCCAAAATGGCACAGAAAGACTTTCTCGTCCTAAAACACAAGCAAATGCAAAGGAACAGAAGTTAGCCAGG
>JADBJO010010621.1:0-10000 GCA_016801955.1 Conus betulinus | reverse complement strand
TAGACAATAAACATATAAACACACACACACACACACACACACACACACACACACACACACACACACACACACTACCGTAAGTATTATTTTGTTTCAATACACATAATGTTTTTGCAATTTATAGAAACAGTTCTGTAGTACTAGCTTCTCTTTTTATAATTGTCTGTCACACACACACACACACACACACACACACACACACACACACACACACGCACGCACACACACGCACACACACGCACGCACGCACACACACACACACACGCACACACACACGCACACTTCAGTCCTAATTATTTTGGTTTAAATAGAAATTCATTTCTTTCTGTTTTCGTTTTTTTTTTTCAGACGGACATTTGAGGACAACAGTATACCTCTCTTACGTCTGCCCTTCTCTTCAAAGATCCTGCTCACAAAATGGCTGCAATCAACGTTTCCCTTGTCTTTGGATTTACGCTGACTTTTCTCGTCATTTCCTGCGCGGTCATCATTGCCACCCTCCTGCGCATCCTACTCCTGTGCCGTACAAATACCCGGATCTTAGTCAAATCTCCCAAACTAATCATCATGTCGATCTGCTGTGTGCTTCAACTTCTGGAAGCTCTAGGACCCTGGACCATGAACATGGTCTGGTACAGACCGGCAGGGATAGGGGAAGAAATTTCCTTCACGTGTGAGGGCATTCAGGCTTTAGTGCTGATCTCCCGCCATGGTCTGGGCCATAGTACCACTCCTGGTTGCTTCCATTCTCGTTGTGGAAGCCTTGAAACTGCTGAGAAGGAATCTTTCGGCTCCTCGGATTCAGATGCGCATGAGTCTGTCGTTGACCGCTCTGTCGATGGTTTATGGCTTTGCAGTCGTGGTACCCGCTTTCTACTTCCTCTTTTTGAAAGATCCGACCAAACCGTGCGGTCAGTATTCTACAGGTCTGGCCTGACGCATGATTTCAAGAACATGATAACCTATTCTGTGCTTTGTTTTGTCGTTCCACACCTTTCCATTGTCATTTCGTTCATTCCACTCGTAGTCCGCTGCTTCTCAAGGCGAGGCAGAGGCCAGCAGGGTGTTGTGTCTCTCTCTGTCTCAGAGTCTGAAGTGAACGGGAGAAAGCTGCGTGGCCTGCATGACGACCGGGACACAGAGTCACCTTGGCAGTCTGCTCCTTCCGCTTACTGGGGGAACAACCTGAATGCCAGGGAGCAACTGCTGGCTCGTGGAACACGGCAAGGGGCAGCTGATGAGGAAACTGGGCGGCAACATCTGACCAACGATGCACAGACCACTCCGGCGCTGGACGTTGAAGACCCCCAGCCCTTTCCCAAGGTCATTCTCGCTGCAGCTATCGGGATGCTCGTCCTGAACTTTTTGATGATTTTTCTGCGCTCTGTGCCCGTGGATTTCACTTGGGGGGATTACTATCGCCTCCTTTTCTCTGGCTATTTGATGCACATGCTGACTGGAGTCTTCCTCCCCATCTGCTGGCTAATAGACATTGGCGGAGGTGATGGTGGTTTTTAATGGTGGTGGTGGTGGTAGTGGGTGGTGGTGGGAGTAGCCGTCGTCACACTGCTTTTTCTGCCGCCGAAGAATCTCCAGTGTAGATTAGTATTGGAGTGAAATGTAGCTGACATCTTTTGATTTCTCCCCTTTTCACATAGATGCGTCATGAATAGTTGCCTACAAAATGAAGCGTGCTGCCTGAAAAAACAGTCTAACAGACTTCACTTTTTGTAGGGCTGTTTGACTGGTTTTTGAGTTCACTGAGTAGACTAATGGCTACTGCTTTTGATGTTGTTCCCCCTATTGCCCTGTCTTCTGCCATCAAGCTCAGAAAGGAATCTGACTTTGAAAACCAGAAGTCTCAAGCTTCCTGTCTTTAAACTGTTTAAGAATGAAGGGGTGGGTGAAGACATTCTATTTTCTATTTGTGTAAAACTTAAAACCCGAGGTAAGAACGACTCTCTCACTGCTAAGAAGGTAAGTTAGTCCTTTTGTTGTCGAAAGACTTTTTGGATAGCACATTTCGGTGTAGATCTTTCTCCTGTCAGCTTAGAGAGAGAGAGAGAGAGAGAGAGAGAGAGAGAGAGAGAGAGAGAGAGAGAGATTGTAAGAGGTCAGATAGAAAAAAGTACCCTTGAGAAATCTGTTCTTAAGTCACAGTATCCTGCGCGTGTCACAAAAAGGAGAATTTTTACATTGTGACATAAGTACAACAGTATGATTTCACGCAACGACGTTGAAGTAATACCTGTGAAGGAAGGGTACGATTGAACTAAATGAGGCTGTGCCAAGAAGTTCTGACACCTGCCACTGTCTTTATATGCATTCTTCGAATGCAGACAGCACATCAATTACTATGACCACCAACACTGATCGCTTCAATGAAGGTTTTATTTTGTGTAAAAATTCTTTCAGTACTGTATGAAAATACAAAATGCTTGTCTTTTTTGGTCTTCCTGAGCAGTGTATTTTTTTTAGTTACATAGCATAGCAATCAATGTTTCTGTGTACATTTTACATTGCCGATTGGGTAAGTTGACGCTCAAATAGATCTGATTTCAGTTGCTGCTGTTGTTTGTGATGGGAATAAAAGATTGAATCTGGTCCATATTCTTTCAGTAGCGATGATGGAGATTGACCTGAACTTTGTGAATACGTATGTATGCTGTTGGATACTATTTGACTTCCCTTGCATCTTGAAATGGATTCTTGAGCGTAAGCATAAAGATTTTCCCCTACATTTTGTACTGTTCACATAGTCATCTTAGTTTTTCATCAGCTTATTTCTTTACCACACTCTCTTTTCATTGTACTTTTCTTCCCTTCGCTGAATGCTTTGGCGTGCTGTTGGTTTCTATTTCTGAACCCTTGGTGGGGAGAATACCACAGATTATGGACTGTGGTGCAGCTCCACTTGATACCAAGGGAGCACACACATGCCTCCCTAATGAGTCTGATCCAGCGGACGAAAGGTCTCGGATATGAAAGATTTTTTTTTACTTCAAGATGGATAAGAATGGTTCCCATAGGGGTTTAGTGGTGGATTTCATATTCTAAACATATTTCCCTGACTTCTCTTCTTCCTTCCCGCTCGCCCACCTCTTTTGTGATATATATATATATATATATATATATATATATATATATATCTTTGCCAAGTCATATGAAAAACTGTTATCCTGCATTCATTTTCCTGTACTGCTAAATGGTTCAACCGTATATCAATATATATGCTTACATATATATATATATATATATATATATAAGTTTTTAAAAATATGATTAAAAAGGAGATTAAAACCTACAAATCTGTTTCAAGCAAAGGCTCTCGTCAGGGGATACACTCTGGGCACGCCACCTGTGTTATATATATATAGTGTGTGTGTGTGTGTGTGTGTGTGTGCAAGCGTGAGTTCTGCATGTGTTTCACGTGGCCTGTGGTATTTTTACAATTTTGAATTTTTGGGGTGCGTTCAGGGAGGGTGTGCTAAGGAATGGAGTGTTGACAAAGATTTCCATTTGTGCCTGCAATTGTTTATGATCTCTACTTTTGAATTCAGAGTTGCTAGGTGAGGTTTGCATAATATCAGCCACTTTTCTGTAGAGCATAGGTTGCATTTTTTAGAGATATTATTGTATGGTGTTGCTCTTTTTATGATTTTCCATGATATATTGAAGTCTATTTTTTTTATCTTTAAGTTTCCAAATGTGTTTACTTAGTCCTGTTTGGTTTTTATATATTTTTCATTTTTGAAGGACTGTTTATGGTTTGCATATCTGGTTTTTAAAATGGTTTGCAGTAATCCCTATGTATGTTTCTTTGTCACTATCTGTTGTTACTGTGGCTTGGTATACAATATTATTGTAAAGGCATTTGTTATTCAGTGGGCATTGATCTTTTTTAGTGCAGTTACAAGATGTCCATTGTTACCCTTTTTGGCTGTGTTGCCTTTAGTTTTTGTAGATGAGTCAATTATGTTTTTGAGGTTGGGCATACATGAATATGATAGCTTGATGGTTTTTTTACTGAAAATTTTAGATAGTACATGTTTTTTTTGGAAATGTTGTTATAAGAATTTTAAAGAATTCTTTTCCTACATTAGTCTTTGTTTCTTCCATCATATGGGGGATTATACCATATTATTATCTTCCTTTTCCTGTTTTTCTTATTACTGTTCATGTTATTATCTGGGTTATATTGTAGTGTGTAGTTGTAGTAGCCACTTTTTTTCAGCGCCTCTTGGTATTCAACTGCTGCACTGTTGAATACTTTCTCGTTGCATGACAGGTTAGATAGTCTTTTGTTTATGCCATTGGGTATGGTTTTTAGGATAGAAGGTGGGTGGTTACTTTTGATGTCTACATAGATGGGTATGTCGTTAGGTTTTTTTTTATGGGTTTGTATACATGGTCATTAAGGTCTAATGTTATGTCTAGGTAGTTTACTACCTTCTTGTTGGCTTCTACTGTGATTTTTAAGTTATGGTTTTGGAAGATTTTACAAAGTTCTTTTTTTCTTATTTTCAATGGTTTTTGGTTTTATTGTTTAGCGCAGCGAGGCCGTCGTCTCTGTACAAACCAACCAACCTGCTTACCAAGTGTTTTCTGTATATTAAATAGCATGAATAGTCCAACTAGTTCACATGTTTCGGCACCGTCATATGAACCCATTGTGACATCAAATGTTGAATTTTTGCTATTTTTTTTTTTTATCCAAGTATCATTACTGCTGTGGAGTAGGGTTTTCTTAGTGTGGAAGATGATTTCCATCTCAGCCTCTGTTATGTTTGTGTATTTGTTAGCAAATTTTAAAGCTTTGGCAATTCCTCTATAGATGGATAAAAATCCACTATGTCAAAAGTGATAAACACTGTATTTTTCTGTTTATTAAGTTCCTTGAACCATTCGATAACTTCATAGCTATTTTTCCAAAGATTGTATTCGGTGTTTGTTTTTATGTCCTCTATAGCTTTTTCCAGAATTGTTTGCTTATTTTACCTAATTCAGACTTAGATGGGTTTATTAATCTACATGTTGGGTTGTTGGGGAAGTTAGGCTTGTGATCTTTAAGTGTTATAAAAGCTTCTTTTATTGCTGTTGTTTTTCTATCCTATCACTTAGATCCATACGGTGCACAAGTTCTTTTTTCTTTTTTACAAATACTGTCATATGTGGTTTTATCAGTTTTTTTTGTAATTTTTTTTTCTGAATGTTTTTGTTGAGGAGTTGGGAATTTTCATTAGGTTCCATTTTATAGAAATTGCTTGTCTTGTCAGCCTTTACGAATATTTTTTTGTCATTTTGGATTTATTTTTCATTTTTTAATTTGTTTTGGAAATTGTTGTGTGATTTTCTGAATTCAATGTTGGCTATCAGTCTTTTCATATTGTCTTCAAAAGGTTTCATTTTCTCTATATTATAGGTGGCGATCTCCATGACTTAAAACCGTATGTGTTTTTTATCTTCACTTTTTGCATTAGGGTTCAGAAAGAAGAACGCCTTCCATCTCATATTGCGCACAAATTTCTCTGTTTGCTCTATTAGTTTTTTTCATGTAAGATTGTGGGTTAGAAAACGGTATATTTTTGGTGGACTGCCCAAAGTTGATTTTCTCCATTTCAAGTTTACGTTCTGTCAGGCTATAGTGCTCAACGTAAGGAGCGATTATCACAAATAAATTAAATAGCCAGTAAAAAACTCTAAAAATGCTCACCCAAAGAGGGGAGCGACATAAGTTTTTAAAAATATGATTAAAAAGGAAATTAAAACCTACAAATCTGTTTCAAGCAAAGGCTCTCGTCAGGGGATGCACTTTGGGCACGCCACTGGTGTTATATATATAGTGTGTGTGTGTGTGTGCAAGCGTGAGTTCTGCATGTTTTTCACGTGGCCCTGTGGTATTTTACAATTTTGAATTTTTGGGGTGCGTTCAGGGAGGGTGTGCTAAGGAATGGAGTGTTGACAAAGATTTCCATTTGTGCCTGCAATTGTTTATGATCTCTACTTTTGAATTCAGAGTTGCTAGGTGAGGTTTGCATAATATCAGCCACTTTTCTGTAGAGCATAGGTTGCATTTTTAGAGATATTATTGTATGGTGTTGCTCTTTTTATAATTTTCCATGATATATTGAAGTCTATTTTTTTTATCTTTTAAGTTTCCAAATGTGTTTACTTAGTTCTGTTTGGTTTTTATATTTTTCATTTTTGAAGGACTGTATGGTTTGCATATCTGGTTTTAAAATGGTTTGCAAAATCCCTATGTATGTTTCTTTGTCACTATCTGTTGTTACTGTGGCTTGGTATACAATATTATTGTAAAGGCATTTGTTATTCAGTGGGCATTGATCTTTTTAGTGCAGTTACAAGATGTCCATTTGTTACCCTTTTTGGCTGTGTTGCCTTTAGTTTTGTTAGATGAGTCAATTATGTTTTTGAGGTTGGGCATACATGAATATGATAGCTTGATGGTTTTTTTTAATTGAATATTTTAGATAGTACATGATCTTTTGGAAATGTTGTTATAAGAATTTTAAAGAATTCTTTTCCTACATTAGTCTTTATTCTTCCATCATATGGGGGATTATACCATATGATCTTCCTTTTCCTGTTTTTCTTATTACTGTTCATGTTATTATCTGGGTTATATTGTAGTTGTGTAGTTGTAGCCACCACTTTTTTTCAGCGCCTCTTGGTATTCAACTGCTGCACTGTTGAATACTTTCTCGTTGCATGACAGGTTAGATAGTCTTTTGTTTATGCCATTGGGTATGGTTTTTAGGATAGAAGGTGGGTGGTTACTTTTGATGTCTACGTAGATGGGTATGTCGTTAGGTTTTTTTTTATATGGTTTGTATACATGGTCATTAAGGTCTAATGTTATGTCTAGGTAGTTTACTACCTTCTTGTTGGCTTCTACTGTGATTTTTAAGTTATGGTTTTGGAAGATTTTACAAAGTTCTTTTTTTTATTTTTTCAATGGTTTTTGGTTTATGTTTAGCGCGGCGAGGCCGTCGTCTCTGTACAAACCAACCTGCTTACCAAGTGTTTTCTGTATATTAAATAGCATGAATAGTCCAACTAGTTCACATGTTTCGGCACCGTCATATGAACCCATTGTGACATCAAATGTTGAATTTTTGCTATTTTTTTTTATCCCAAGTATCATTACTGCTGCTGTGGAGTAGGGTTTTCTTAGTGTGGAAGATGATTTCCATCTCAGCCTCTGTTATGTTTGTGTATTTGTTAGCAAATTTTAAAGCTTTGGTAAGCAAATTATCCTCATCTATAGATGGATAAAAATCCACTATGTCAAAAGTGATAAACACTGTGTTTTTTCTGTTTTTAAGTTCCTTGAACCATTCGATAACTTCATAGCTATTTTTCCAAAGGTTGTATTCGGTGTTTGTTTTTATGTCCTCTATAGCTTTTTCCAGAATTTGTTTTGCTTATTTTACCTAATTCAGACTTAGATGGGGTTTATTAATCTACATGTTGGGTTGTTGGGGAAGTTTAGGCTTGTGATCTTTAAGTGTTATAAAAGCTTCTTTTATTGCTGTTGTTTCTATCCTATCACTTAGATCCATACGGTGC
Source organism: Conus betulinus (assembly GCA_016801955.1). NCBI lineage: Eukaryota > Metazoa > Mollusca > Gastropoda > Neogastropoda > Conidae > Conus > Conus betulinus. Next base: position 2,410 of record JADBJO010010621.1, on the reverse strand, counting down.
ACAAGTTCTTTTTCTTTTTTACAAATACTGTCATATGTGGTTTTATCAGTTTTTTTTTGTAATTTTCTGAATGTTTTTGTTGAGGAGTTGGGAATATTCATTAGGTTCCATTTTATAGAAATTGCTTGTCTTGTCAGCCTTTACGAATATTTTTTTGTCATTTTGGATTTTGCTTATTTCATTTTTTAATTTTGTTTGGAAATTGTTGTGTGATTTTCTGAATTCAATGTTGGCTATTAGTCTTTTCATATTTGTCTTCAAAAGGTTTCATTTCCTCTATTATAGGTGGCGATCTCCATGACTTAAAACCGTATGTGTTTTTATCTTCACTTTTTGCATTAGGGTTCAGAAAGAAGAACGCCTTCCATCTCATATTGCGCACAAATTTCTCTGTTTGCTCTATTAGTTTTTTCATGTAAGATTGTGGGTTAGAAAACGGTATATTTTTGGTGGACTGCCCAAAGTTGATTTTCTCCATTTCAAGTTTACGTTCTGTCAGGCTATAGTGCTCAACGTAAGGAGCGATTATCACAAATAAAATTAAATAGCCAGTAAAAACTCTAAAAAATGCTCAACCAAAGAGGGAGCGACATAAGTTTTTAAAAATATGAAATTAAAAAAAAACCTACAAATCTGTTTCAAGCAAAGGCTCTCGTCAGGGGATACACTCTGGGCACGCCACCGGTGTTATATATATAGTGTGTGTGTGTGCAAGCGTGAGTTCTGCATGTGTTTCACGTGGCCTGTGGTATTTTTACAATTTTGAATTTTTGGGGTGCGTTCAGGGAGGGTGTGCTAAGGAATGGAGTGTTGACAAAGATTTCCATTTGTGCCTGCAATTGTTTATGATCTCTACTTTTGAATTCAGAGTTGCTAGGTGAGGTTTGCATAATATCAGCCACTTTTCTGTAGAGCATAGGTTGCATTTTTTTAGAGATATTATTGTATGGTGTTGCTCTTTTTATAATTTTCCATGATATATTGAAGTCTATTTTTTTTTTTTTCTTTAAGTTTCCAAATGTGTTTACTTAGTTCTGTTTGGTTTTTATATTTTTTTTCATTTGAGGACTGTTTATGGTTTGCATATCTGGTTTTAAATGGTTTTGCAGTAATCCCTATGTATGTTCTGTTCTTTGTCACTATCTGTTGTTACTGTGGCTTGGTATACAATATTATTGTAAAGGCATTTGTTATTCAGTGGGCATTGATCTTTTTTAGTGCAGTTACAAGATGTCCATTTGTTACCCTTTTTGGCTGTGTTGCCTTTAGTTTTGTTAGATGAGTCAATTATGTTTTTGAGGTTGGGCATACATGAATATGATAGCTTGATGGTTTTTTTACTGAAAATTTTAGATAGTACATGTTTTTTTGGAAATGTTGTTATAAGAATTTTTAAAGAATTCTTTTTATTTAATCATCATGTAGGAATAAAATGGTTGCTTTTTTTAAATATTATTTATGGAAAATTTTATAGGTGGGCATGATTTTTGAAGTCTGTTTTAATTTTATGTGCACATTAGTTTACTTTTTTGTTTTGCTTTTTTGTTGTTTTTTCTTTTTTTTTTTGTTTTTTTTTTTTAAATTTGGTTTTTTTGTTCATGCACTTTTTGTATGTTTGTTTTTTTTTTCATATAATGTTGTTTTTTTTTTTTTTTAACCCTATTTTGTGGGTTGTTGTCAGTTTTTTTTTTTTTTTTTTTTTTTTTTTGTTGTTTTTTTTTTTTTTTTTTTTTTTTTTTAATTTTTTTTTTTTTATGAGTCAAATTTGTTTTTTTTTGTGTTTTCACATGTATTCATTATTTATTGTTGTTTATTTTTGCAATATTCACTCTTTATTTGGTTTTTTTTTTAGAGTATGCATGTTTTTTGTTTTTTTTTTTTTTTGATTTTTTTATTTAACACATTATATGTTTGTTTTTTCTTTTGTTTTGCCATTGGGTATGGTTTTTAGGATTAGAAGGGTGGATGGTTACTTTTGATGTCTACGTAGATGGGTATGTCGTTAGGTTTTTTTTATATGGTTTGTATACATGGTCATTAAGGTCTAATGTTTATGTCTAGGTAGTTTACTACCTTCTGTTGGCTTCTACTGTGATTTTTAGTTGAGTGGCTTTGGAAGATTTTACAAAGTTCTTTTTTTCTTATTTTTCAATGGTTTTTGGTTTATTGTTTAGCGCGGCGAGGCCATCGTCGTCTCTGTACAAACCAACCTGTTTACCAAGTGTTTTCTGTATATTGAATAGAATATGAATAGTCCAACTAGTTCACATGTTTCGGCACCACATCATATGAACCCATTGTGACATCAAATGTTGAATTTTTGCTTTTTTTTTTTTTTTTTTCCAAGTATCATTACTGCTGTGGAGTAGGGTTTTCTTAGTGTGGAAGATGATTTCCATCTCAGCCTCTG
>JADBJO010010620.1:54773-71264 GCA_016801955.1 Conus betulinus | reverse complement strand
CGTTTCCATGACAACAACAGCTACACAAACAGAAATATGTCCTACAGACACCTAATCGAAATGAGGCAAACACAAAACATGACGTCAAATCACGTCGTGACGATGCTTGTCAAAACAAGAAGAAAACGAAAGCAAAAGAAGAGAAACTAAGCTTACCGAAGGTTCTGGTGATCCATGACTCGGTTGCCAACGGCGTGGACGATAGGAGACTTGGAAATTCGTACGATTTGAATGCGACACGTCAAAGAAGCTATAAGGTAAAGGGACTAGAGCAACGTCTTCAAGAACTTGACGATGCCGAGGAGAAACCTGATGCAGTGGTAATACACTGCTGCATTAACGATCTAAAGACTTCTGCTGCAGAAGACATCAGCACATCGTTTGTGCAGATGCTAAAAAACCGCAGCTAAAAAGCACACTAAAGTTAAGTTCGCGGTCAGCAAACTGACTCCAGTCAGAGACAAGAAACTCGATATAAAACGTGTTCTGTTTAATGCAAAAGTCAATTCTGAGTTGTTTGAGGTGGAAAACATTTCATTTATTCAAAATAACAACATCAGAATGGAGCATCTTCGAGACGAGGTGCATCTGACAAAGAGAGGCTCCAGTCTGCTGGCGGGGAACATTGGACGACACACGAGGGCCTTGCTGTGGGAGATCCCCAAGAGACCTGCCCGTCCTTCACGTCGCCATTGGTACCACGACCATCCTGGCCCACATCCTCCCAGCTGGCACAACCGGTTCTACACTCTGGAGGACTGGAACTTTTATTAGTCAACTCACACCTACTGCCGCCATGTTTTTTTTAATGTGACACTGCTGCTGGGTTACCTCTGTCCATTTTGTCTTTAGTCTTTAAACATATGTCACTAGGGAATGATTTTAACGTTTTTCAGTGGAACTGCAGATCAATTAACACAAACTATGAACATCTAGTACAACACTTAGCCCATCATCAATACCATGTTTTAAGTCTTCAGTCATTGAATGTTAAGAAAGAAAAGCTGCCCCAACTAGACAATTACTATTTTCCCCCTATCATCCAAAAGATAGACACTAACGAGAAAATTAATACTGCCATTATGTGCATGAAGGAGTTTACACTCTGTGCCCAAATCCAGTTCCATCAGAATTACTCAGTATACATTCTTGTGCAGTGACGGTAAAGTTTGATAACACTTTATTAACCGTCATATCTGTGTATTACCAAAGGGTCCAGATGATAATATACAGAATGGATTCGTACGTTTCAAGCGGACAAGGGAAAAAAGGTACTACTAATAACAGGAGATTTTAATGCGCATTCACCATTTTGGGAGAAGAACTGTGAAAATATTACTAGCAACCGTTTCATTGAGAATATTGTTGATTCATCATTGTATCTTCTGAATGACGGTAGAATAACGCGAATCCCTGATAATCCTTATCATAGAGCAACAGCCATCGATCTAACTCTTGTTTCTCCAGATCTGGCGCCAATTGTGTAAATGGGATTCTTAAATGATAAATAGTGATATTCCTGTTATTACTAGCTTTGAACTCTCTAGCACAAAAAAACAAGGATCTAACAGAGGATAAAATCCCGAAGTATAATTAGCTAACTGGGATTTTTCAGAACTTTTCAACATTTCATGTTGAAGACGTCGATGATAAAGACATCAATGATTGTATTCTATATTTACTGATGCAGTCCTAAGTGCTGCTAATCAATCAATTCCCATGTCTAAAACAAAGAAATCATATAAACATTCTGGCAATATTTGGTGGAACGATGATTGTGAAAAGGCCAAAGCTGAAAAATGGATAAAATTTGAAAATTACTTAAAGGATAATTCAATTCCTAATCACCAAGAATCAAAAAAAAAAAGCAAAAAACAAAAGCAAATAGAGTTAACGCACAATCAAAAAGACAATATTGGTCATCATTTTGTACTAATGAATGAAGTATATAACTATAAAGATATGCAAAAGGTATGGGAAAAAATGAAAACCATGAAGAATGGGATAAACTTACCCCAATGCCCGATCAAACTGGAGAGTTCAGATATACCCTCTAATCAAGAGAAAGCAGAAGCATTTGCTGATTTGTATGCAAATTGCAGTAGAATTACTGGACTATCAACTGAAAGTAGACAATACAGAAAAAAGGAGGAGGAAAAAGTGATATTACATCAGATCATAGTTTTAATAAACCTCTACTTAAAAAGCTATGTAAATTCAAATATACACTTGATGAAGTAATTGAATGTATTTCACATATGGGCAAAAATAAGACGTCTGTAGGACTAGATGGGATATATCTTATGAATTGTTAAAACATTTACCACAAAATGTAGTTCAATTTTTACATTCTTTGATACAGAAATGCTGGTCTAACGGTGAAATGCCTCTTGTCTGGAAACACTCAATCGTTATCCCTATACACAAGCAAGGAAAACTCGGACTGATAAAAACAGCTATCGACCCATCTCCTTAACATCTCATGTATGCAAGTTAATGGAAAAAATAGTCTCAAGTAGGCTAGTTCATTTCTGTGAAAAACAAAACATTATTCCAAAAAATCAAGCCGCTTTTCGAAAAGGTCGCTCCACTACTGAACATTTAGTAAAACTTACGACACAAATTAAACAGCAGTTTGGCAGACGGAAAAATATTCTAGCAACCTTTTTTGATGTGAAAAAAGCTTACGATCAAGTATGGCATTACCGATTACTCCAAAAACTTCAAAACTACAATATAGATAGGTAATATGTATAACTATATACAAATTTTTTTATCACAACGTTTCATACAGGTAAGAGTTGGAAGCACATATTCTAAGTCCAGAGAACTTCAGATGGGTCTTCCACAAGGCTCGGTTATTTCACCTATTTTATTCAATATACTCATAGCAGATCTTCCAAATAATCTATCAAAAGATACAGTTTTAGCCCAGTATGCAGATGATATATGCATGTGGATGAAGGTGACAATGAAGCGTAAAACGCCAATCAGAGCACTTAACTATACCAAAAAAGTATACCAACGCGAACTAAATAAAATCGATATATTTATGAAGGAAAATGGACTTTCTTTATCATTAGAAAAAACACATATGGTACTTTTTTAATTCGGGGCATAACCCAGAAAAACTGCCTGATTTCACTATGGGTGGCAGTGTCATCATTAATTATTCGCAAAGCGTAAGGTTTCTAGGTGTTTATTTATCATCCAAACTTACGTGGAATCAACATATAGACTATATATTAAATAAAGCCAGAAAAGCTTTAAATTTTCTCAAAATTATTAGTAAACAGCGATGGGGTCAAGACACAAAAGCACTTTTATGTCTTGCTAATTAATTCCTTAGTTCGTTCGCGTTTAACCTACGGCCAGGAATCTTTTTTTTTAGTGCACCAAAACATTTATTAAACAAACTACAAAGTATAGATTGTAAAGCCTTTAAACTGGCACTAGGAGTGCCGACTCATGCTTACAATCTTGGATCATATAAAGAAGCAGGAGTTCTTCCTCTTGATGAACATAGGGAAAATCTCTGCAGCTAAGTTTGTATTAAAATCCTTTGCACATAATTCATTCTGTAATGAAGAAACAAAGTTAAATTCTAAGCATGACTTTGTTAACAGGGCTAAGACAATACATTGTTTGCAACCAATTAATTCGTTTGTCTCCGACATGATTAATTCTACAGAATTAAAAAGTAAAAAAAAATAGCAATTAAGCCATCTTTTTTACCTGTACCATCTTGGAACAAATTAAACCTACTTTTGACATTGATCATACAGAATTGAGCAAAAGTCAATCTCCAAACGTTCTGAAAAATTTAGTTAATGATCACATGGAAAATTACTATAGTGATTACATTAAAATATTCACAGATGGATCTGTACTTGATAATGGCAATGCAGGTTCAGCATTTGTAATTCCTACTATGAAAACAGTCAAACGATATCATATAGGTAATCACTATTCAGTTTTTACTGCAGAGTTGTTAGCTATTTTGATGGCTTTACACCATATTGAGGAGTTACCTATGAATAGTTGTAAAATATTACTCTGTGTAGATTCCAAATCGGCATTACAAGCTATCAAAGATCAAAATGCCAAAAAAAAAACGTCTTGAAATGATACTAGAAATCAGACACATGTAATTCATCAGTTGGCATGTAAAGACATTAGTGTAACTTTTTACTGGGTTCCTTCCCATTGCGGAATATATGCCAATGAACTGGTTGATAGAGCAGCTAAAAGTGCAGGACGTAATACTGAAGGGCAATTCTAACTAACATAAATCTAGATCTGCACGAGTATTATAATCACATTGAAAAACTAGCAAAGATAAGTTTGATAACATGCTGAAGACATCAGATAGCCATTATTCACACAATTGTATAAAAGCGTCAGCACAATAAATTCCAAATTAATTTTAAATCACATATCTGATACAAGTTCAAGACATATTAGTTCTCTGATGTTCAAAATTCGTTTAAATGCTTTTAAAAAAACAAAATTTTCTAAAGATATTAAATGTGTATGTGGAAATCAAATTTCTATCAGCCATCTGATTTTACACTGTCCTGGTATCAAAGAATTAATGACAAAAACTACAGGGGGGTTTACTGACTCGTCAAATACCATTAACTGTTCAGGAAGTGTTAAATGACTTCCATCTTCTTAAATGTTTCTCAGAAGTTTTACACCTTAGTCCTATTGGTCTTTTCCTTTGAATAGTTAATTTATTGTTGGATTCAATTGTTGTTATACTAATCTTCTGTTAATTGTTAAGTCACGTTTGATATAGATAGTAAACTTCACTTCCTTTCTAATAATTCTACCATTTTCAACAATTCATATCCCATATAAAGCTTGATCTTTCTCCTACCCCCCCCCCCCCCCCCCCCCCAACCTTTCCGTCTAATATCACTTAAGGGTGAACAGACGTAAAACTAAAGAACGAACACACACACACACACACACACACACACACACACACACACACACACACACAGTCAGACGACTGGTATAGGGGAAGTAACTACTTAATCAAAGGAAATGGAAATGAAATGAGGCAGGGAACAGTAAACAATAAACAAGTGGGTTAGTCTTTGCTCCCATAAGGACACCTAACACAGAGTAACTTTTATTCAAGACTGGCACAGCCTTTATTCAAGTTTAAAAGGCTGTGCCAGTCTTGAATAAAAGTTACTCTGTGTTAGGTTTTCTTATGGGAGCAAAGTCTACCCCACTTGTTTATTACTTAATCAAAGATTATCTTGATTGACAGGCAGGAGTTGTTTTCTCTTTATCGCTGAATGTTTCAACGGAATAAACTCTCAACAAATGCATGTATTTATTTTATTCAAAAAAAAAAAAAAAAAAAAAAAAAAGAAGAAAGAAGAAGGAGTTAAGCAAAAAACAAAAACAAAGAAAAAAACAAAAAAAAAACAAACAAAAAAATAATAAAAAGAAAATCAAACACACCACTCCAAATACACGAATCATTTTATCAAATGTGAAATCGGATTTTGAATGAATATAATTGAAAACCCACCCGAATGTAAGTTTTTAAGCGGCACACAAGCCGACTACTAGTAACAAATCTGTTGACCCAATCCTGTAAAACAACACACAACAAACTTTGCTCGCTATGTCTGGTAATGGTGTTTGGTGTACCCTTCAGTCTGTTCACTGAGGTATCACTGTGGAGATTTGTGCTGGGGAGAATACTGACCATAAAAGTGAGCTGAAAATAACAACGGCGACTTCTTGCATATAGTTCGAAAGATAAGTGACTGTGTGTGTGTGCGCGCTCGTGCGTGCCTCGTGCTTTGTGTGTGTGTGTGTGTGTGTGTGTGTGTGTCTTTAAACCAGTCTATCCATTTTTTAAGAAAAAAGTGAATTCATTCTTCGGTAATTCTGTCTTTGCTCTTTTTTTTTTGAAATTTGGTCGCTGGAGGAGGGTGGGGGGAAGGAAGAATTCGTATACGAATACTCTAAGGAGGGTGAATAGATGTAAAACTATAGAATGTGCAATCATCACACGTAAAAGGGAAAACAAAAAATGATTATGAAACATGAAAATCAAGCACAGAAATTAAAACGGTTCATAAGATTGACATAACGAAAACACATATTCCCTTCCCTTTATCACACACACACACACACACACACACACACACACAGATATGCAGAGAGAGAGAGAGAGAGAGAGAGAGAGAAAGGTGGATGGGCTGACAGACAAGTAGACTGGCTGATGTGTATTGGCATGTGTAACACTGGATCAAATTGAAGCGATGATAAAATATCAAGGTGCTTAGGCGGTTGAGCACATTCATTTTCAAGAAGATACCTGTGATAAGAAGTTTTGAATGATACGAAATTATTTTTATTCTGCAGATGATGAGAGGTTTCATTCCATAATTGTCCATTCGAAAATGTTAAAGAGGACATGAACATATCTGTTCTTGGCGGGGCAGTAAACAGTATACAGAGAGAGAGAGAGAGAGAGAGAGAGAGAGAGAGAGAGAGTTGTAAGGGAAGTAACTCGATTAAAGCTTACTTGTCATTGGAAAGCAACAGTGCTGTTCTCCTTATAGCTGAAGCTTTTCAAAGTCGACTGAAAATAAATCACTAAGATGTTTATATGAGGCAGGGACAGACAAAGAGCATGCACGCACGCTCGCACCCACGTATGTACGTACGTACGCACGCACGCACGCACACACACACACACACACACACACACACACACACACACACACACATACACACACACACACGCACACACACACACAACACACACACACACACACACACGCACACACACACACACACACACACACACAGAGTCAGACACAGACGTACACGCATGTGCGCAAGCGCGTACTATAATCATGTAATTCTATACACATTTGATTTGGAGAGAGAGAGAGAGAGAGAGAGAGAGAGAGAGAGAGAGAGTGTGTGTGTTGGGCGGGTGGAGTGAGGGCCCAGGACAGACTGCCGTTTAAAGGAAAGTAACTGGCCTATTTAGTCTATCTAGACTGGCAAGCAGGAGTTGTTTGCTCTATATAGCTGAAAGTGTTTGGAAGGAGGAAACACACAACGAACAAAAATACATGTATCTGGAGAAATCAGAAGTGTGCACGAATGACTTTATGAAATGATATTACGTATCATGTAATACTATACTTGAAAACCCACACGAACGTAAGTTTGTAAGCGGCACTTGCTGGCAACAAACCTGCAGACCGAATGTGCGAAACGCAACCAACTTTTCTCTCTGTACCTAGTGTTTGGTGCGACCTTTAGTCTGTTCACTGTGGTTCACGTGGAGGTTAGTACTGGAAAAAATACTGACCATGACAAGCATAAAAGTAATGGCTGATACCGACAATGGCGACAGTCCTCTGCGTCCAGGAAGTAGAGCTTCGTAAGACTTAAAGTTCCCAACTTAGAATAGGTGTTGACAGCGACGTTGATAAGATGTCCGTCTAAACGAGTTACGCCACGAGACACTCACCCATCCAGAAGTTGCTGGACTGAATCCCGGCGGCGCCAGAAAAAGTCTGACAGCAGAGGAACACCTAGAAGTCATGACCTGGCAACCAGTGTTGGGTAGATCCTCAGAGTTATGACCTGCGCGTTGGGAGAATGTGTAGGTCAGCCATCTGCTAGGTCGTAGCCACGAGACCCTCTTCTTAAGTTCTCTCATCTTAGTCTGTCAAGGGTAAAAGACCCTGTCAGGGGAATGAGGCAGGGACAGACAAAGAGCATAGAGACACAACACTAAACCACTCACTATCTCCAGACCACTCCAGGAAGTACGGAACAAATAATATTTATTAAATTTTAAACATACAAATTTACCCAAATATATCAAGCATCCAAATCACTCACACATACATACATTCCATTTATGAAATGGGGCACCTATCAAAGAGAGGGAGGAAAGACAGGAAAAAGAATAACTACAAAGAAAAAAAAAAACAACCAAAGAAGAGTGCAGATCCTATCATGAGCTAACTATCGCTAAGGGACAAAATAACCCGATAGAGGGGAGTCCCCCCAAAAAAAAACCACCACCCGGATCTCACTGCCACCCAACCTATCACCAACTAAAACTACCCCCAACAAATAGAAGAGGAAGGGGGAGAAACAAAACTAATACAACAAACAGGGCATAACAATATACATTAGATCACACTAGCGCACGCACACAAATCCACAGCCCATACACCACACACACTTGTCACATAACTGAGTTGTTGACGACTGTCCCGCTGACTTGATCTCCGGAGCAAGACTGGCTGTTCTCTTCACTGGCGTCTAGAAGACTCCTTCCTGCGCCGGACTCCTCCAGCACTCCTCACGCTCGGCTCCGGCCCCTCTCTGGGACCATCCTCCAGGTCGCCCAACGTCAGCAGCTGTGACCTATCTCCCCAAGAAACGAAAAGGCGCCCTGCGGCGGATTTCAGTCCCTCACCGCATAATCATGATATTTATGGATTATGTGTGTGAATGCAGGGCATGTGTGGACCGTGTACGTACAATTTAAAGAATTCAAAGGAAAAACAAAACTTTTACAATTTGTTTTCTTTAGTTTCATCTATTCTTGAATCTTGTTGTTTTCCTCATTTCATTGTTTTCCTTTACTACAATTCTAAATTTCGTCTCATTCACATTACAAATTACAATACAATAAACTCTTGGAAGTTCACATTACATTTTAAATCAATGCCAGATGAAATTCATAAAAAACTCATCCATTCTTCCATATTATTTACCAAAGTACTTGCATAAAAAAAAAACTAATAAAAAAAAAAAAAAATGACAGAGACAAACAAACAAGACAGGGAGCGGGACTTATGGCGGGAGCGCCACATCGGAAATCTCCGCTAGTCGACTGAATGTTAGTCGGCGGCAACTCGTTCCGTTCCGGACCCGACTTGATGTTTAAAAAAAAAAAAAAAAAAAAAAAAAAAAAAAAATTTTTGCTTCAATCCTTGAAGTATCACTTCCGGAATATCCCGACTCCAACATTTATCCAAATATGACCGACTCCAATACAGAACTAGATACATAGGTCAAGCCTACAAGTAGCTCCCCAACAGAGCCATTACTAAACATCCAACTTAAAATAAATGACCTCAATGTCACTTAAATATGTACTGACCGAATAAATGCCAGTCCCCATCTTGGCGTACAAACTCTCCAAACCCAACGAGAATACAACACACCATATTTATACATATATATTTACCAGAACAGCGGGTGAAGACAGAAGAGAGCTACTGGCAAGCTTCACTCAGCGAAGAGCCCAAAGCCCCACCAGTAGATGCGCCACCTCCAATGAAGGAAGTAAGAGTCTGGGACGACTCGGAAGAATGTTGTTGGTAGCCCAAGGATTGAGATCCTTCCCAAGTTCAGCGGACTGCCTTCCGCCCAGCGAAGGGTTCCGGCCCGGTTCCGCTACTCTCCACGACGAAGTGGAAAAATAAATATGGCTACCAACGGAGGACGTGGCCTCTTACCGGAAAAGCAAAAGCAAAAAGAATGAGAGCGCCGAACACTGGCATAGCGAAGAAGGTTCCCCCTCCACCCTACATAAAACACTCACATTCAACCCAGCTAAGCATTAACAACACACTTTACGCACAGAACACGTGCAAGACACTTCCCTGCACCGTTCTTAAAATAACAGCACACACACACACACACACACACCACACACCCTTCATCCAGGTCTCTCTTCCCTCTCACACTACACCTATGTGAGGGTTTACTGAGGGGATGCATGATCCACACGGGCGGTGCACAACTGAATGTGACAGAGGAGCTACCCCCCTCTCCTCTGCACTCCACATACTAGGTGTAAGCTGCTGTCAACCTCTGTGACGAACAGCCCATTAAAACTCAAACACTGGTCCGCCCGTGACATAGTCATTAATTCATTTATCCATCAGCTTTAAAGCATGCGCAGTGTGGTCTCAAAACTAGCGGAAGTGGTGTGGCGTATATAGACTAGTCTGCATGTAGTACCGCCTCCTCTTGATGAAACTGAGACCGAAACCATAACCTGAATGCGGCCCGGTCCTCTTAGAGTGAAACGAGTTCAGGAGTTGTCTCGGGGCCGCGCGGGGGTGTCCTTTTCTGAAGACCTGCGGTCAAGCTCTTCAACGATTTCATTCGTTGAACTTTCATATCTGGATCTGCAAAATTGTTATTAACATAGAATTAAAAGGAAATGCGTCGATACATTTGTAATGACAGGAAACAATGTAATTTCAGTCAAAATCGAACTATAATCATTCATATGATTTTTGTGATTGTTTTTTTTTTCATAAAAGCCACATAGTATGGGGAAAAGAAAATGACAGAAATGAAAACGGAAGAGATCAAGGAGTCATCAAATTTCTTTTCATGCTAATTACTATAAAAATTGCCACATAGGGGGATATCAGAATGTTCTCTCTGCATGTTGAATTTAGTATACAATCCACAATTGAAAACTACGCGCAGATAAATTGGAAAGAAATTTGAACATTAAATTTTGAGATTGTCCACACAATAAAAAAAAGGTTATGATGAACGTAAGAGGCGCCAGTTAAATCACATTCATATCACAATCGTTTGCATATAAAATTAAATAAAAAAAAAGTGGAAAGAGATGGTAGAAGATACAGATTTATATGCACTCTTACACATACCACATACCATGTCCATACACACTACCGCCACCTACTCGATCCAGTATTGTTGTCCAAACTGCATCATTTGTTTGGTTGATCCTGACTGAAGAACACTATACGGTCTCATGCCGCTCTCTACCTGATGGTCTCTGCATGGTTCTCCCATTTTGGAAGGTCTGCCGTGAACGCTCAGTCCTCTGCTCTCTACCTGATGGTCTCTGCATGGTTCTCCCGTTTTGGAAGGTCTGCCGTGCACGCCCAGTCCTCCTCTCTCTACCTGATGGTGTCTGCTTGGTTCTCCCATTTTGGAAGGTCTGCCGTGCTCGCCCAGTCCTCCGCTCTCTACCTGATGGTGTCTGCTTGGTTCTCCCATTTTGGAAGGTCTGCCCGTGCTCGCCCAGTCCTCCGCTCCGTCCAGTTCACCCGGTGTCCATGCCCTTCAGGTGATAACAGTTCCAGATTATAAATTGTGCCCCCCCTCCTCCCCTGCTCATATTCAACAGGATTGCAAAGAAGATATCTGGTACCAGACGGACAGGCACTAGACCACCTAAGGCCAAGGATGGCATGCTTCTGTCAAAGTACAATCTTGCAAGGTGGGGGCGAACATTTCAAAGAGGTCCTCACAGACCCCCAGCCTGCTTCTCTAGCTGAGGCTGATGACCACCATGGCCGCTCCTTGTTAACACCGGTGACTTCACAGGAAAAGAGATCAGGAGAGCGATAAATATGCTGAAGGATAAGAAGTCCCCCAGGGTTCATGACACAACAGTGGAGATGCTAAAAGGAGGAAGGGACTGGATGTGTGGCCCCTGCAACCAGTTTGGAGAGCTCCGGCATCATCCCAGAGAACTGGAGAAAAGGCGAGGTGGCCAGCGTCCCCCAGGAAGGAAATATCTCTGAATAGGACAGCTGAGGGGAGTCACTCTGCTATCAGTCCCTGAGAAAGTTTACTGCCAGGCCATACATTACAGACTTTGTTACAGTGTTGACAATGAGCTGCGTGAAGAACAGGTAGGCTTTCGTCCTAATCATTTCCTATGCAGAGCAGATCTTTACCCTAAAACAGATTACCGAGTAGTGTGAAGAATAACAGATCCCTCTGGCCATCAGCTTCATCGACCTTACGAAACCATTCGACAGTGTCCATAGACCATCGTTATGGAATTCTGAATTCCAAGAGCGTCCCGCCAAAATTTGTATCAGCCACAGAGCAGATGTACAACAACTCCAAGTGCCAAATCCGCACAGAGAAGATGACTACAGGGACTGTATTAGGTTCTTACAGGTGTCAGACAAGGGTGTATACTATACCCTTCCCTCTTTGCAAGTACTATTGACTGGATAAGGAAGCATACCATCAACGGAAAAGGATTCAATTGACTGAAGGAGAGACTCTTGCTAATTTGGACCTCACTGACGACATATTTGCTGTGACAAACAACATCCTGGACCTCCAACATCTAGTGGATGATGCCTCGGATATGCAGAAAACATCGGCCTTGTAATCAGTGGCAAAAAGATCAAGAACATGGCGAGTGGGGAATACCATTCTCCAACAGATTTCTTCATTGATCAGAAGACAGTTGATGAAGTAAAGAACTTCACCTGTTCAGACAGTTCCATCAACATTTTGAATGATGTTCATTATTAACTGCAATGTCGTATGATGAAGAAGGTATCCACAGCTTTCACTCCACTGAACAAAATACGGTCAAATAAGAAATTCACCCTCAGAGTCAAATTGCGATTCTACAACACAAATCTTTCTGTCCATACTGCTAAATTGGTTCGAAACCTGGTAATTTCAAACCATTCAGGAGATAAAACTGGATGGATTTGACACCAAATGCTTCAGGAAAAATCCTGGGGATCAAGTGGAACAGCTTTGGGTCAAACGAAAAGATAAGAGGGAGATGCCAGTAACTTCTTGCATCGACCACCATCTGCAAGCGACGTCTGTGCTGGCTAGGCCATGTATAGAGGCTCCCCACGACAACACCTGCAAACCAGTCCGTCAAGTGGATCCCCGCAGGCAGGAAAAAGTGAGGGCTACCCAAGATGTGTTGTCGGAAAGCAGTGGAGAGACACCTACGTCTGTCCCAAAGGAATTTGAAGGATGTCAGCAGACCGGTGAAGGATTGATCAGTGTAGTGCTTTTGACGACCTTATGCATTGCTTGACGTGGGAGCAGCTAAAGTCCAAGGTCTAAGGTCTTTTTCAATCGATTCAGTGTGAGTCACTTGACATTTTATTTCGATTTTAATCACCTTGGCTCATTCTTGTCACTTGACATTGAACTTTACTCTTGTTAACCCAAACCCATTTAAATCACCAGACATTTAGTTTCTAAGTAACAATGACCCATTTGATCTGCTTGACCTGTGACTTCTGTGGGAATAACCTCTGCCTATTTTGGGCATGACACGTTTGGTCTTGCTCTGGTTCACCATGACCAGTTCTGGATCTCCCTGACCTTTAACCTTGATCTGAGTGACCTAACCCACTTGTGTCACTTCACATGTGACTTTGCTGCAATTAAGCCTGATCCATTCTAAGTCACTTAACAATTAACTTCAACAATTTTAATCGGTTCACATTTAGCTTTGCTGTTTTCTCCCAATCAATCCTTGGTCAATACATTTTAACCCTGACCTACGTCACTATCACCCAGCTGGCTCACTCGCTATTGACTTTGATCTGGTTCACTATGACCCATTGTTGGTCCCTTGACAGTGAACAACGATTTGAATCAACCCACGTGGATCACTGGACGCATCACCTTGCTCTGGTTCACCCCGTCCCAAGCTGAGTTTCTAGACCCTTAACTGTGATCTGGATCCCCACTGTCCATGGGAGGTGACCCTGTCCTCTGACACCAGTCTGCATCACCAACACCCATTTGGGTCACTTCAAACTTAACCCTGCTCTGGCTCACCCGACCCATTCTGAATCACTGGAAATGTGACCTTCTTCTGATATCACCACCCGTAGGTCACAAGATCTTTAACTTCGACCTTAGTCACCTCGAATCATTTCACATGTAATTTTGTTCTTCGTCACCCGACTGTTCTGGTTCACTTGACCTTCAACGTTAATTTGGGTCATCACGATCCATTGGAGTCGTTTGAGTCTGACCCCTGCTATTGGTAATTAGTGACTCAGTCTTGTTCTCTGGACCTTTCGCCCTAATCTGGCTCACAGAGACACAGCTGGATTTCACATAAGTTTTAAGCGTGATGGGGACTGAGTAGAGACCGGACCCAGGAGAACATTTAAAAAAGGGAAACGGGCATGGGAGAGAATCAACTCGAGGAAGTTTAGGCCAGGGGTCCGAATACCTCCAAAACAGATTCACAGATACAGGTCGACAACCAGGCATTAGATGAGAGTTGAAAGAGAGGATGGGAATGAAGAGGGGGGAGAGGGGGGGGGGGGGGGGGGGGGGGGGGGGGTTACAGAAACATGAAGGCGAAATGTTGACAGAGAAGGACGGGATAGAGAGGTATGCAGACCGAGACAATGTTTTAAAGTGTGAAGGATGTAGGACAGACAGGATGATGGATTGAGAAAGTGACACTGACCAACATGGTCTGAAAAAGATTTTTTTTAACGTTTTGACAAAGCGGTATACGTTGATGACTCAACATGGCCAAAACTCATGTAGGGACAAATTGGACTGCTTGAAAAAAAAAAAAATCAGGATGTAACACGTAACATGATTTGTTCCTTTGGACAAATTGGGTCTTTGGACAAACTGGGCTTCGACAGGCCTCTCTCGCTGACGAACAAACGCCAGCTGACTGACAGTTTAGAGCCCGAAAAGAAAACCAGCTCACTGATCACCCGTTCATTTGACAGAGATGGCCATGACCTTGTTGGGTCAGCTGTCAGTAAACGTCACGTGCAGCCTCATTCAACACACAGGAAACCCCCTGGCTTTTAAAACTAGCAGCCTTGACAAATCTTTAAAAATGTATGTAGGCTTCATAATCTGCCAAACGTGAACAAAGGAATACAAGACAAAATCGCGACGTGTTTCGGCCTCTTAGGCCTTTTTCAGGCAAGACAAACAACACTCAGGACAACGAAAATAAAGAAAGAGCAGTCACATATCTGTCAAACTCGACGGGAGATGGGCGTTGATGGGCCCGAAGAAGACCTAAGAGGTCGAAACGCGTCGTGTTTTTGTCTTGTGATTCCTTTGTTCATGTTTGTCAGATTTATTACGTGAATCCTTAAAGATTTGTTTAGATTCCGCCTGCAGTCGCTCTCACTTTGCAACGAGCAGCCTGAGTCTGTCCATGAGACAAAACGCACGAAACGGAAAGACGATTAAAAAAATACATATCAGCTACTCTGCCCCAGATTAGCTAGATTGGAAGGGGACGGGGGAGGGGGGGGGGGGGGGGGGGGGGGGGGGGGGGGGGGGGGGAGGGGGGAGGGGACGGGGACGCCGAGACAAAACGGAAATACAGCACAGGAAAAATTTGACAAGAACTGATCCACACTCTCCGCCTTGTGTGCTGAGGGGGCTGGGACAGAATAAAGGTCCGGAAAGGGTTAGGGAGGAAAGGGGGAAAGGGGTGGGGGAGAGGGTTGGAAGGGTCTTATGTATATTTCTACATTGTTTGCTGTTGACAAATTTTGTAAAAAATATCCCCCTTCCCCCCCCCCCCCCCCCCCCCCCCCCCCCCCTGCCTGCCACCGCACCCTTCCCTCCTTTTTTTTTTTTTTTTTAAAACGGTCCTCAGTAATCTCTCTCTCTCTCTCTCTCTCTCTCTCTCTCTCTCTCTAAGAATAAGGTAAAAGAAGTAGCAGTTAGGAGTGAGGGTGGAGGGGAACAGGACGGAAGGGGAGAACCCTGTACCCTCACCCATAGCCCCCCCCCCCCCCCCTTCCCTCACACTCTCGCCATCATCTTCATATTCTGACTCAGTCGTGCTGTGTTTTTTAGCAGCTGTCGTTTCTGATCTTAACTGCATGAGAATGATGACATGCACAGGTATGTGTGCGCGTGCGAGCGCGCACGTGTGTGTGTGTGTGTGTGTGTGTGTGTGTGTGTGTGTGTGTGTTGTGTTGTGTGTGTACATGAGAGAGAGAGAGAGAGAGAGAGAGAGAGAGAGAGAGAGAGAGAGAGAGAGAGAGAGAAATTTCCATTCACAATCTGTCCAGTTCCTACAGAAAACAAACTCATCTCTAAGGCTGACCATCACGTGTACGATCTCGCTGCTATTGTTACGAAATGCTTGGACATACATTCAAACGCATTACAACACAGAGAGATCCTCGCCTAGATTCAAGTCAGTTTGCAAACAAGCCGTACAGACGCACATGTGATGCCACCAGGAAAAACGTACAGTGTTGTCGGGAACGGAAATGTCATGATCAGGGGAGTTACCTCTTACGTTAATCACGAAAACCAAGAAGTTGTGTGTGTGTGTGTGTGTGTGTGTGTGTGTGTGTGTGTGTGTGTGTGTGTGTGTGTGTGTGTGTGTGTGTGTGTGTGTGTGTGTGTGTGTGTGTGTGTGTGTGTGTGTGTGTGTGTGTGTGTGTGTGTGTGTATGTGCGTGTGTGTGTGTATGTGTGTGTGTGTGTGTGTGTGTGTGTGTGTGTGTGTGTGTGTGTGTGTGTGTGTGTGCATCCCTGTTTATACTTTTGTCTGTGCAAAAGGTACATATCTAGCGCTTGTTTCGCGTGTCGCAAGCATGTACATGTGGGTAAGATGAACTGTATGTTACAGCTTACTTTAGAATGTGTAAGTGTGTTCGCACATGTACTAGTAAATTCTGTTCCTTGG
>JADBJO010010620.1:34773-49773 GCA_016801955.1 Conus betulinus | reverse complement strand
AGATTTGACTGAAACAAGGACTGAGATAATAGCGCGCGCGTGCGCGCGAGAGCGCGCGCGCACGCACACACACACACACAACACAAACAAACACACAAACACACACTCATACACACACGCGCGCGCGCATACAGACACAAAGACACACATACGCACACACACACACACACACACACGCACACACGCGCGCGCGCGCGCGCGCACACACACACACACACACACACACACACACACACACACACACACACACACACACGCACACACAAACGCGCGCGCGCGCACACACACACACACACACACACACACACACACACACACACACACATACACACACACACGCACACTAATATATGGTTGTCATTCTAATGCATTCTATATCATACACAATAGCTGCAACGAAAAAAAAGCAGCACGTCTGGGTCAGAATATTCAAGATGATGGTGGGAGTGTGAGGGAAAATGGGGTGAGGGGCTGTGGCTGAGGGAACGGGGTTCACCCCTCTCGTCCTGTTCCCCCCTTTCACCCTCACTCCCAACTCCTGCCTACTCCTGCCTTAGTCTGAAACAAAAACCTTCTAGGGACTATCTGAAAATGTTTAAATAAATAACAACAACAACAAACCTCGCCAGAGTTATAAAATACAGAAAAAATATATAAGACTCTTCTAACCCTCTCTCCGTCCTCCCTTACCCCTCCCCGACCTCCACCCCATTCTCCCCTCTTCGCGTTACCACCTGTCCCAGCCCCCTCAGCACACAAAGGAAGAGTGAGGACCAGGCAACGAGCGAGCTGAACGCGGTGACAGCTGGGTTTGGAGGGTCGGAGACTGTTCTGTGTAGGCTTTCATATGCCAATGATACGAGTTTTAAAAAAAAGTAGGAGAAAAGGAAAGAGAAAAACCAGAAGAGAGAGAGAGAGAGAGAGAGAGAGAGAGAGTTGAGACTTCAGATGGTTTATTGTTCAAACACTGTGTTCACACAATTTCAGTGACGTCGTTTTACACACAATACAACAGAAAACAATCTCTCTCCCTCTCTCTCTCTCTCTAGTGGGGGAGCAGGGGTTGAAGGGGGGGGGTGGGGGGGGGGGAGCTATATGAGCTGGATTTGCAAACTTTGAAAGGATTGATCTTTTTTTTTTCATTCCGTAGTAAGATGTGAACTCAAAGCATTGTATACCAGTTAAGAGAATGATGAGGATGGTTTTTTTTACTGTTATTGTGGGCTTCTTGTCGTTAATTCTTATATTTTCCATAATTATTATCATTTATAAAGACTGCACGTGCTATGCACGCGTTTTTTTATGTTGCATGTTGTACGTTTTTATTTTTGTTTCCTGTTTTTTGTTTGTTGATATACCTTTTATGCTTGAATGGTTCTTCTGGTTTGAAATGTGCTTAAGGTTAGTGCAGAATGTGTGTGAAAACAGATGAGGTCATGCAAAAAAATACGTTGTTTGTTTCATGTTGCACTTAAGGTACAGAGATTGTCCGAGAATGTTCATATCGAAAATTTCTAGGAAAGCCATGCGAATATGCAACGTTTGTGAAAAACAATTTCACCTTAATAATGGTTGATCATCATCATCATCATCATCATCATCATCGCTTATTACCCCTCCTGGGGTACAGGCCACCAAGCATGGACCTCCAGGCATCTTTGTCCTGGGGCTCTTTTCTCCAGCTGGTTCCATGTTCCTGATGTCTACTTCCAGGTCCCTGCACCAGGGTGTTCCTTGGCTGACGTCTTTTGGTTTTTCCTTGGGGGTTCATGTTAGGGCTTGTCTGGTGATGTTGCTTGCAGGCTTCCGCAGCATATGTCCAATCCAGCCCTAACGTCATTTCTGATTTCCTGTTCTGTGTGCAGCTGGTTTGTTCTTTCCCAGAGCTCGTTGTGTTGATGGTGTCTGGCCATTGGGATACTGAGAATCTTGCACAGGCAGGTTTGCGCTCCGTACAATAGAACTGCTTTGATGTTGGTGTTGAAGAGCTTGACTTTGGGTGTTGTCTGACAGTTCCTTGGAGCTCCAGATGTTCCATACTGTACAAACGCTGCCCTGGCCTGTCCGATCCTTGCTCTGACGTAGGCGTCTGTGCCCCCCTGCTTTTCGATGACTCTGCCCAGGTAGGTGAAGGCTTCTACTTCTTCCACAGTCTCACTGTCCAGCATGATCGAGTTGGTGCTGACAGTGTTGGCCTTGAGAATCTTGCTCTTGCCTTTATGGATGTTGAGCCTACTTGAGCTGATGTGGCTGCTACATTGCTTGTCTTCTCTTGCATCTGATGCTGAGTGTGCGAAAGTAAAGCCAGGTCGTCGGCAAAGTCCAAATCGTCAAGCTGCATCCAGGGTGTCCACTGGATCCCCATGTCTTCTCTGAGCTGTTGAGGTCTTCATGATCCAGTCGATTGCCAGTAGAAATAAAAATGGTGAAAGCAGGCGACCTTGTCTGACACCAGTCCTCACTTCGAATGCAATAATGGTTGATAGTGAGGAATTAAAACTGTTGTCCATGAACTGTCAGGGTCTAGCAAATCAAGAAAAAAAAAACAAAAAAAAAACGTAGGGATGTCTTTCACTATTTGTGATCAAAATCTTATTCAATCTATCTTTTGCAAGATATTCACATGGATCCAAAGCTTGAAAAATATGTAACTGTTGAATGGGGTTTTTCTGCTTTTTTGCTCTCACACCTCAAATTCTAGGGTACAACTATATATGCTTAACAATAATTTTGAGTTCAAAGTTCAGAACATTTGTAAAGGCGAAAATGGAGGATGCATACTTCTTTCAGTTATGATTGAAAAAAAAAGAAATTTGCGATTGTAAAGTATATATGGACCGAATAGAGATGACCCAGATTTTTATGCAAATCTTGAAGAACGTATGAAAGAAAAGAAATTTCGATTTTGTAATAATTGGTGGAGACTGGAATCTAGTTATGGATTTTGATATGGATTATTGTAACTATAGGCACCATAATAATGTCAGGGCACAAGAACAGGTGAAGAGAATGATGATGAATTTGGAATCAATGGATTTATGGGCGTGAAATGAATCCAGATACGAGAAGATATACGTGGAGAAGGGAAAAATCCCATTCAGCAGAGTAGATTAAACTTTTTTCTAGTGTCAGAATCATTGTATAATAACTCATTTCACACCAACATAATTCCAGGATATAGAACTGACCATTCTATCATCACGTTAGTCCTTGGGTCGAAAAAGGATGAGAGCACAGCCAGACTCTGAAAATTTAATTGTTCTCTGTTAAAAGACAAAATTTTTGTGGAAGAAGTTCACGATGAAATATAAAACGGGTTTTTAGAAGAGTATGCCTTATTCCCCTATTCTCTTGAAAATATAAATCAGATACCAAAAGACGAATTACAGTTTAGTATTAGTGACCAACTGCTTGTTGACACTATGCTTATGAAAATAAGAGCGAAAACAATAGCATTTGCACAGCTAAAATGGAAAAAAAACATACAGAACAGGAAAAAAAAAGCTAGAAGAACAGATAAAGCAACTGGACAAAAAAAATGTTAACTGAAATAGAGAAAAAAATTACTTAGAAAATAGTAAAGCAGAACTGGTATCTCTAAGGGAGAAACAAATGGAGGGAGTCTTGCTTTGCTCCCAGACAAGATGGATAGCTGAGGGCGAGAAAATCGCAAACTAATTTTGTTCTTTAGAAAAGAGGAATTTTGTGAGTAAAAGAATCACAGAGATAGATAAAGAATGGTACAATGATAAAAGATGAAAAAGAAATAGCAAATTAAATCAACTCAGTTTACAAAACATTGTACACTGAAAAAAAAAAAAAAACGTTGAAGATATAGAAATCAGGAATTTGGTTGCCGAACTACCACGTTTGTCTGGGGAGAGCAGGACTCCTTAGAAGGCGAAATTTCATTGACAGAGGCTGGGTTTGCACTCAAAAAATGAAAAAGAATAAAAGTCCAAGAAGCGATGGATTTACAGTGGAATTTTTCATAAATTTTTAGCGTTATCTTGGGGTTTGTGTTGTAAGGTCACTAAATGAAGGATTTAGAAAAGGGGAATTGTCTTCCACACAAAAAGAAGGGGTAATAATCTGCATTCCTAAGGGACATAAACCGCGTCAGTTTATGGGAAACTGGAGGCCCATCTCTTTTGCTTAATGTTGTTTATGCATGTATTGCAAATAGGCTGAAATTAATTCTTCCATCAATCATAGATGGAGACCAGACTGGATTTAAAAAAACAGATATATTGGAGATAACATTCGTTTGATATATGATCTGATTGATTATCTTCAGACAAGCAAAAGACCTCTAGATTTCTCTAGATTTTGAGAAGGCTTTGGTTCGCTCAGTTGTTCGTTTATGTGGAAAGTATGGGATGAATTTGGCTTTGGTCCTGATTTTTGTCAATGGATAAAAACTTTTAAAAAGATATCAAATCGACTGTTATAGTAAATGGAAGATTAACTCCTTGGTTCCATGTGCAAAGGGGATGTAGACAGGGAGACCCAATCTTACCATATCTGTTCATAATCCGCGTTGAAATTCTAGCTGCCATGATCAGAAAGAATGATATTATTAAAGGTGTAAAGGTAAATACTGGAGGAGTTGAAATTAAGAAGATCCCAATACGCTGACGATACTGAATAAATACAAGAGGGTGATAGGAAATCATTTGAAGAATCAATGGGAATTGTTAATGTTTTTGGAAGTGTGTGTCCGGGTTAAAACTGAATTGTAAAAAAAAAAAAAGCATCGCAGTTTGGCTGGGTTGTAGAAAAAATTCACAGGTAAAATACATGCCCCATTTGCACATGGAATGGAATCCATTGCGATTCAAAAATACTTGGTTTTTGGTTAACCAATGATTTAAAAGAAAGTGTAAGAATTAACTTCGAACATAGATTTAAGGAAATTAAAACATTATATGAAGTGTGGCTTAAAAGACAGTTGATACCACTTGGACAAACAGCTATTCTTAAATCTCTCATTTTGTCTAAAATAGTTTTCTTTGGATGCTCTTGCCAAAATCCACCAGACAATATTTTGAACTTGATACAACAGAGCATTTATCGATTTGTTTGGAATGAGAAGAATGACAAGATAAACAGAAAAGATTTCGTATAAAAGTACTGATCAAGGTGGTATTGGAATCCCAAATGTTCGAAATTATGTAAATGCATTAAAAGTTGCTTGGATCAGAAGATTGCACACTAGTAAGCACAAATGGGCATGTATCATGAAACAATTATATGCACAAAACAGGATCATAGATAAGACAGGCACTTACATGATAAATTCCAGCAATAAGAATGCCTTTTGGTTATTGTGTCTATAAATCATATGAAGAAATAGGAAAATGCGTTGAAATTGAAAACCCTGAAGAATTGATTTCTGAACCCATTTTTTTTGTAATTCCAGTATCCTGATAGCCAGAGAGTCTCCATTTTATCAGAACTGGATTGAAAAAGGGTTTATCAAGTTGCTAATTTACTAGATGAAAATGGAGGATTTCTGTCTTTTGATACGTTTTGTGTCAAATATGATATTCAGGCTTACTTCATTGTTTATAGGGAATGGTAAATGCTGTTAGAGCATTTATTCAAAGTAGTGGAATAGCCATGCCAAATAATAATCTTTTGATTTATGACTCGAGTAAAGCTTTCAGGATAATACAGTCTATTCCAAAAGGTGCAAGACCATTTCATGATCTACTGGGGAAAAACAACACATTGCCCAACTGCTGCTGTGAAAAGTGGATAGAGAAGGATATATCGAAACATACAATGGAACACCATTTTCAAGAAAATTAGGAAGATAAAGGACATCAAATTAAATTGGTTGCAGATAAGGATAGTGCACAGAATTCTAGGAACGAACAGTGTACTGTTTAACATGAACATAAATAGGAATGATAGGTGCTCATTTTGCAACGTAGAAAAAGAAAAACTTTCAACACATTTTTTGGCATTGTCATTTTGTATACTCGTTCTGGATGGATTTCCAAACCACTCTTGTTCAAAATTGTTTTTGGCTCACTTATTTCGCTTTAGCGAAACATCTGGTTATTTTGGGATGTGAAAGAGATGTAAAAAACTGACCATGTTTTAGATTTGATTATTCTATTAGCAAAACTGTATATATACTATTGTAAGATGACAAGTGTAGTGCCAACCATCCGTGCCTTTTGTGGATACCTCAAAAAACGATATGAGATTGAAAAGTATATTTCAACAATTGAGTTGAATTATGAAAAATTCGTGGTTTCTTGGGTGGCCTATGTCCTTTTTGACTGAAGTATCTGCACAACCTAAGTTTATCTCAAGTTTGCACTACATTTAGTTGTCTGCATATCTCTGTTTGGCTTATCTTGTCTGTCTGTCTGTCTGTCTGTCAGTCTGTCTGTCAGTCTGTCTGTCTATCTCTATCTCTTTTGCCATATGTAGATTTTTTGTCATTCATGTAAAAAAAAAAACCCCTTGAAGAATACATTTGAAAAAAAGTATGATATATGAAACTTGTTGTTGATACCATTCAATTTCTTTCTGGAAATGTATATATAATGTGTTTATTGTTCATCTTGTGAATAAAAAAAAAGTGAGAAAAAAAAAAAAAAAACAGGGCAGCGGTCCACAAAAAAATATGTGACAACATTTCAGACATTGAATTTATTCACAGTCGCACATGAAATGTGGGTGATCCAGCATGCTGCTGTGGAATTTGAAGGCATAGAAAATAAACTTAGCAAGATTAACTGATGATGATGGATTAGTGGCATTGAGAATGGATAACTGTTGCGTTTTGTAAGACAACAAATGGAAATCTGATGGATGTTTGTTTTTGTAGATTGATAGGGCAGAAGAACAAAAAAAAAAAAAGGGGGGTGGGGGTGGGGGTGTGGGGGGGGCAGGGGGTTTCATCTTCTTGAGAGACAAGACAAAACGGACATTGTAACATGTCGATATTTTTCTGATTTGTATCTACATTGCTTCAGTTCAGATCTGTTGTTCCAAGCGAAATTTAGTGTACATGTTTCTAATGTAATATGAATTAATAATATCAACATACCGTGAAAGTTTGATACTGAATTTTTTTTTCAATCTTCAGTCACAGCCTTGATAGTCATGGCGTTTACGTCGTCCTATTTGAATGAGTCTGACTTTGGACCCTAAAAAGTCTTTGTCCTGCTCATGCTCATTTTTTTTTACCACCGGCTTGACTACAATCTTTACCAGACGATGGATTAATAGTCTGCATAGTCCACTAACCACAGGTAGCTACAATAAGAAGGAAACAGTCAAGCTATCACAAGACGTGCGCACCTGTTGACCTTCTCATGCCTGGCTCAGTTGCCTGCTTGCACGTGATGTCTATTTCATTATCCGTTCTTTTTTTTCTGCCTTCGACACTGGCTCGCTACATCAAGTTGATCAGCATGACGAAATATTATCATAAATCGTTAAATAGCACTAAACTACAAATCCGCACACAAGAAAAGTATATCGTTAGTGTTTCCAAACGACTGGCAAGCAAATCCTGTGAAAATTGAAAGATGTAATTTGAAGTAACTCTCTGCTCTGCCCCTTCAGTTCTATGTGATCTAAAACAGTGCAGAAATAAAACGTTTTTTTTTTTAAAAGAAATCTTGGTCCTATAACATTTAATCATCACTGGCCTACTCAACACACACACACACACACATACACACACACACACACACACGCACACACACACACACACACACACACACACACACACCACGAACGCACTCACACACGCGCGCGCGCACACACACGCACACACACATGCATGCACGCACGCACGCACACTTATACTTGCGTGCCCACAAGTGCGCACGCAGGCGAAACAATACACTTTATATTCATCTGTAAAGTGGTAAAAGATGAAATCTAAGTAACCAACCCCTCTTGTCATCTGCACACATCAAACGTACCAAGTCACACCACAGTCATTACTCAAACGCTTCTCTTTGACCACATCATTTGATATCGTCATTCAACATTCAGGTTTAGAGAAGACTGATCTTCAAGGCACACAGCTTGGGAAGGCTGCAAAGCGAAGATGAGAGAGAGAGAGAGAGAGAGAGAGAGAGAGAGAGAGAGAGAGAGAGAGAGAGAGAGAGATGAATCTGTGTGTGTGTGTGCGCACGCGTGCGTGCGTGCGTGCGTGTGTGTGTGTGTGTGCGTGTGTGTCTGTAATGCAGCTGTTTGTAAAGAAAATATCCACATATCCTCAAATAAGATGTGGCTGTTGGTACCTACTTGCCATCGCAAGCTCTCTCTCTCTCTCTCTCTCTCCACACTGTGTGTGCTTTAGCTGGCTGAGGTATATAACAGAGAACACCTGTCACCAGGCGCAACCTTTCGTCAGATCAGATCCCGACTCAACTGCAGCACGACGTGTCTTCTGCTCTCTCTCAATCTCTCTGACCGCTGCCTGCCTGGAGCCGCCCAGCCATTGTCTCAGCACAGACTTGGTACAACTTTGTACAGGTGAGGCCAGTGCCTTTTCTGTCTTGGACTGGGTTGGATTATAAGGGTTAGCACGGGACTGGACTACACTGGGCAGGATTGGTTGGCACTCAGCTTGCATCATCATTTTACTGCTTTATCGTCACAACAGTTTTCCCTCTGTAAATCTTGTGGCTCTCCCGTAAGGATCAGATCGCCATAGTCGGGTGCCACATCCTCTCTCTCTCTCTCTTTCTCCCCCTCTCTGCCCCTCCCTCTATCTGATCCTCTCCGCTTTTTCTCTTTTCTTTTCGGCGTTTGTTTTGGTTTTGTCCGCTAACGTGAATCTGTCTTCGGGCCTGTAGACTTTGGTCCCGTAGACTTTAACCCATGGACTTTGGCCCTGTAGACTTTGATCTTGTAGACTTTGACCCCGTCAAACTGTCGTTATTCGTGAGTTTTGTGTTGTATTACTTGAAAAAGAGGGACAAGATTTTGGATAAAGTTTTCATTCCTTTCGTCACTGTAAAATATCTTGAATCATAATGGATAGTGCTCCCTCTCTCTCTCTCTCTCTCTTCTGCATGGAGGTTGGTTTATTGTAAGGGAAGCAATAGCAAAATAACTGACTCCAGACATCTGAGCCCAAAAATAAATTCTTATTGGAGGGTTCGAAAAAGAATCCAACAGCACCCCCAAAGCAGCCAGCGAAAGGTAGTAGTATTTAAACAAAACGAAAGTGTGGAGAGGAAAACAGTTGTTTGAAAACTAGAAACATTACGCAAACAGTATAAAATGTAAGGGACAATCTTTGAGCCCATGCCTGAGGATCCATTCAAGGATGCAAGGGAGATCAAAAGATATGGAACAGTCCAAGTAGTCAGCTCCACCATTCAACAACCCAAGCATTGTCAGTGGCTAAGAATTGTGCAGAACAACCTTTCCTGGATCTCGTAAGAGATGCAATCACCCACTCATTGACCAAACAATATAATGCTGAACAATTAAGTAGTGGGGGAAAAACAAGTGCAGGTTAACAATTCTTCCATCATTATAATTATGACTTGACAAAGATTTGAAATTGAGAAGAGAGAAGAAAAAAAAAATTTTTTTCAAGATGAAGTAAATTGGAAAAATGTATATCATGAATATTAAAACCCTTCACTAGCTGCATGAGGAAACTATCGCAATCCCTCTTGAAGACAGATCTATATGTATCGCCTGCTCCAAGGCCTTTCGTCCGCTGGATTGGACTCATCAGGGAGACACAGCTGATTGTGTCTGTGCTCTTGGCGTCAGATAGAGACACACACCACAGTCCATAATTCTGTGGTGTTCTGACCGCCAAGGGTTCGAAAAAGAATCCAACAGCACCCCCCCAAAGCAGCCAGCGAAAGATAGTAGTATTAAACAAAACAAAAGTGTGGAGAGGAAAAAAGTTGTTGAAAACTAGAAACATTACGCAAACAGTATAAAATGTAAGGGACAATCTTTGAGCCCATGCCTGAGGATCCATTCAAGGATGCAAGGGAGATCAAAAGATATGGAACAGTCCGAGTGGTCAGCTCCACCATTCAACAACCCAAGCATTGTCAGTGGCTAAGAATTGTGCAGAACAACCTTTCCTTGGATCTCGTAAGAGATGCAATCACCCACTCATTGACCAAACAATGTAATGCTGAACAATTAAGTAGTGGGGGAAAAACAAGTGCAGGTTAACAATTCTTCCATCATTATAATAATGACTTGACAAAGATTTGAAATTGAGAAGAAAAGAAAAAAAAAAAAAATTTGACCGCGGAAAGTTGTAATTTGACTCCTCTGCTTTTTCGGTTTTAAGAAGAATGCTATACCAGACAAAGGCTGGTGTGTAATACCGTAGTGTTTGTTGAGTTTTCAAATAACCAACCAAAGGTGCCACCTAAGAAGCAAAAGAAAATCATGAAAGAGCAAAACAAGCTACATTTTCTTGTGAAAAGTAGAATATATAAAAAGATAACCTCTTAAGACACAAGTGCCGAGGGCCAGTTCTTAGAATGAATCCAGCCTTTTTCTGGTATAGCATTCTTCTTAAAACCGAAAAGGCAGAGGAGTCAAATTACAACTTTCCGCGGTCACTGAGGAGAAACAATCAGGTTTCGAAATACCGGTATCTGACCAGGACTGAAATGTTACTGAGCTTCCTCCCCATTGGAGATTGTCTCCCACTTCGGAGACTATAAGCTTGCTGAAGTTCCATTTTGAGAAGCATTTATTTCAATATTTCTTGCAGTCATTGCAACACCAAGCTGCTCTGTAAGTTGCTGGAATGGTGCTCGGTACTTATCCTTGGAATTTATTAGTTTATTATATATATATATATATATATATATATATATATATGTGTGTGTGTGTGTGTGTGTGTGTGTGTGTGTGTGTGCGCGCGCGCGCGCGGTAAACTGAATTAAGTGGGCTCATGCAAGATGACGTAAAGATGTACAAAAGTACGTATCAACTGCCTTTTCCCTGAGATAAGTACCTGTTTAGGGCTTCCAGCTCATTGCTTTCCTACATACAGCACCTGCTTTTGGCCGCCAAAGAAATATTTTTTCTTAGAATCACCTGTTCTTTTCACACACTTGTTCCATGTTACAGATGCGTTGGTGCGTGTGCCTGTTTGTCTGACTCTCAGAAATTCGGATGCGTGTCCGATTTTTACTTCACACACACCCACACACCATTCGAAACATGGACAGCCAGGCAACAAGTCAACGTTCTCTTTTTATGCTGCCCAAGCCATCAAAACACAAATACACAAAAACACAGCAATACACAACAATATCAATACAGCAGAATAACGTATGCCGTAACCCCAGTCAGGAGGAGCAGCTTGCAGATTCCCTACAGAACCGAAGCGACAGCTCTGTGCACAACAGGAGCAAAGGCTCTAACACAAGAGTTGCGGCTCAAACACAGAGATTTGGTGACACCCCAAAAGCGACGGCCCTGGTACAGCAGAAGCGACGGCTCTGGTACGACTGGCCCAACAGGTCACTGGTTCAAACACCTCAAGAGCGGCGACTCTGGCTTGGCAGAAGTGGCAGCCTGGGCACAACTGGCACGTCCGGTTTCTGTCGACTCCTACGTCGACCTCTCCACATCCCCAGCAGGGTGGAGATGGGTAGGCTCAGACCCTCTAGCAGTGGCAGCCAGTTCCCAGTCACACCAGACAACGACTTTACCTGGGGGAACTGATAAATGACTGCCACAGCAACTCGTCTGGAGTCTCTCTTCACCCACTGGGAGGTTGCACTGCCCGAACTGCTGTAGAGATTGCCTGATCGTTTTAGCTCACCTAGCTTATACAGAGCGCAGGTGGGCAGCAGTCAGGTCAACGAACCAACCGGTTTTCTGGTGAACATGTTCCGCCAACGCGGTTGTGAAAATTTGTGACTGGACAGAAAACGGGCCGTCACATTCCACCAAAGCATTACCCCTTTTGCACACTAACAGAAATCTTCTTCACAGATCATACAATTTTCAAGCTATCTGCTGACATAGGATTTACCTATCACTGCTCTAAACATACTCTCTCTCTCACACACACACACACACACACACTTACACACACACACAATTCTACAGATTGGCATGAACATCAACAGAGGAAATCACCAGACAATGAAATAGTGGATGTAAAGTTGTCTGATCTGGGAAGATGTAACATGGCGATCCACATTGAATTTAAATTTCTCTGTAATTGAAGCTATAGCACAGCCCAAAACAACTCAACATAAAATCTGCTGTATTTCAGTCTGAAATTTCACGGTAAAATACCGACCAGGCTTTCATAGTTGGAACATGATTGCTTTGAAGATTTTTTTAGGCAAAAACTTATTCTAGGGAATGTCTGCAAAAAAAAAACAACAAAAAAACTCATCAATACTAAATCCCGAAGTATTGATGCTTAATTCAGATGGGATTCAACAGAAATGTAAAACATATTTTATCGGGGTTGTCGTCTAGGAAGTGCTTAAATGTTGAATAACTAGTATCTTTTAATCCTTTTACCAAAAGTCCGTGTATGTTACTGCCAAGACGAATTGTTGTCTGTAACAAGTTCCACAACTCCATAGTAGACTATTTCTTCAGCAATTATGCCATCGATAGAAAAAGAGGGGGGGGGGGGGGGGGGGGGGGGGGGGGGGGGGGGGAACGTATGGGAGAAAAGAAATGCTTGTCGAATATGAAGATCACATATTTGGTTTTCAGGAAATTTAGACTCATATTATTTAATTCAGACCATTCAGTTAATTGGTTAATGATTTCTTGTAGTAACTTAGATACTTTTTCTACTTTGGAATCACACGCAAGAACCATACTGTCTTCCCCAATACATCACAAAGCGCTGTTAGAAATTGAAGCAGGTTATTGTTATATATTGATAAAAGGATGGGTCCTAGGACAGCGCCTTGAGGAACACCATGTTTGAGAAGCATAGGAGAAGACTGGCGTTTAAAAATGATGACATGAATTCCAGTGCATTATATGATAAACTGTATAAACAGCGTGTGATCATTAACATTAAACGCTTTGGCAAGGTCAGGGCTAGTGTCATAGGGGGAAAGGATCTGCTTTTATGCCTGAACAGCTGGTTATCTCTGAAATAATTCTCTCCTTTAAAACATTTCACATGAAAACAGCTCATGTGCAAGAGAAGCCATTTTGTCTCCACATAAAAACAGCTACAAAGAGCGACAAACCATTTTCTCCGACCGAGAAAGAGCTGCCCCTTCAACCGCTTTTCTCACAGCTGTTGTACATGACTCATCTTAAGCCATTTCAGCTCTATCAACATTATTCATATTCACATTTCACTCACCTAAACACCAAACAAGAAACAAAACCTGTATCTACCTGAGTGAGCTAACTAAAGAAGAAAAAAATGGAAATGAACACTGTGGTAACTGTGCTCTTTGGTATCCAATGAAAGCATTATGGACACACACACACACACACACACACACACACACACACACACACACACATGATCTTCTGTGCAGAGGCTGCGTTTACATTTCAATATTTTATCTTGGGTTCACATTTCTTAGGTCAGTTAGTAAGCTAGTGACCAGTCCACACGCGGATGAGAGAGAGAGAGAGAGAGGGGGGGGGGGGGGGGGGGGGGGGGCAGAGAAAGAAGGGGGGGGGGGGGGGGGGGAGGGAGTGAGACAGACAAAGAGAGAGAGAGAGAGAGAGAGAGAGAGAGAAAGTGGGTGATTTTTGTTATTTATTTATCTATTTAGTTAAATTGTTTATGTTGTTGTTGTTGCTGTCGATCGGATGAAAGGAGTCAGAACTACCAACCGCTCATCTGCAGGACTGTTTAAATTAGCTTGATTGAGCATATATCAGGCAGTAGCACTCATTTCAGATGAATCAACAGGATATTTGCAGTTCACCTCGTTCTGAGTTTGTTTTTCCGAGTTCTTTTTTTGCTCCGTGTGACTGTGGTATTTTACGCTTTTCTTTTTACAAGGCTTGTTTGCGGATTGATTGGATTGTTATTTGCTTTTTCATATATTTCATAGATTGTTTCAGAGGGTCAAAATGGCATTTTTACTGCCTTATTTCATTCCAATGAATGTCGTTAGTCCGTAGTTGAAACTGGTTTTGGAAATACAATACTCCAGAAAAATGTTTTGTTTATACACACAGACATACTTACACACACATGCGCGTGCGTGCGCGCACACATATACACACACACATCCGCGCGCGCGCGCGCACACACGCACGCACACACACACACACACACACACACAATCACGCACACACACTCACGGACGCACGCACACACACACACACACACACACACACACACACATACACGTTCACCCACATACACACGCACATACACACACGCACACACGCGCGCGTGCGCGCTCACAAACATGCATACATACATGCACAAACACACACACAGACATAAGCTTGTGCGCGCGCGTGCGCGCGCGCGCACACACACACACACACACGCGCGCGCGCGCGGGCGCGCGCGTGCGCACACACACACGCGCGCACACACACACACACACACATACACACACACACACACATGTTACTCCCCAACCCCCGCCCTGCCCCTCCTTTCCACCTTCCCCCCTATTCTGGAATGATAGTTCAGAGTATGCCTCCTTATTTCAAAAGTAGGGAAAGCATCGTTAAAGAGGAAGTCTAATCCCTTAGTGAGATGGAGACAGAAAGGGACATGGGGATGGCTAACGGTTGGTTAAAGATGAAGACGGCGAGGAACATGGTGACAGAGATTGTGAGATGGACGGAGATGGATGAAGATGTAAACAGTAAAAGGACATGAACTGGATATGGTAAACAAGATGGAGATGGGGAGGGACATGGAGACGGAAGTGGAGGAAGAGACTAAGGGGAGGAAGGGCATGGAATTGCTGAGAGACACGAATGTGGTAAGAGACACCGGGGACGGAGATAGGCTGATGGACACAGCGAAAAACAAGGAG
The DNA here is from genome assembly GCA_016801955.1 of Conus betulinus. Taxonomy (NCBI): domain Eukaryota; kingdom Metazoa; phylum Mollusca; class Gastropoda; order Neogastropoda; family Conidae; genus Conus; species Conus betulinus. Next base: position 34,783 of record JADBJO010010620.1, on the reverse strand, counting down.
ATGGTCAGCA